>JAODAL010005312.1:0-145226 GCA_025379985.1 Phyllomedusa bahiana
GGGCCCCAAAAATACGGTAATTCATAGTTCTCATTGAGAGCTCTGATTACCTGCCGTTTGCCCCAGCGTACAATACATGCCAGGGAAAAGAATTGACATGTCAATTCTTCCCGGTGCTTGCGCGCTGGGGAAAGTGAAAGTCAATGGGAGTCAGCTGTCGGCACTTTAGAAGTATGCGCGTACTTCTAAGACACTTGGGACGACATGTCCGAAAAGTGGCGTATCTATGCCAGTTTTAGGCACATTAAATCAGTGTAAAGTGCGCCTGAAAGTCCGATACTTTCTAAAAATTGGCGTCAGGTATACCTTGCATAGATTACTTAATGAGCTTAAAATGGCAGATCGTATCAAAAAAGGGTGCATTGCATCAAAAAAGGGGGCATTGTATCAAAAAAGGGCGCATTGCATCAAAAAAGGGCGCATTGCATCAAAAAAGGGTGCATTGCTCAACACTCGGCACATAGCATATCAATGGTAGTAAGTATATGGTATGCGTCTATCGAGGCTCATTGCCCGTCAGGGGCGCATAATATATGTAAGGCGCCTCAATAGGCGCATTTCGCAATGGGGGCGCACAGTGCACCATATTTAGGCGCATTACAAAGTGTCGTTCTCGGCGTATAGTGCGCCTAGTTTTGGTGTACGACAGTTCATTTACAACAAGAATATGGCGGAAAAATTGGGTTTGCCGCAAAATAGAACAGTAAACTGGCGTTGGTGAGTTGGGACATGTCGCCCTTGGTGTATTGTGGTACCTACAGTACAATATGCCGTTTGAACTTACCTTAATTACTACTTTAACTAGGTAATATTATGTTGAGGAGATAGAAGTAGTGAATAATTTATCATTCAGTGCATTCATTCAAGGAGAGTAAGTATCCAGATTTATAACTTTAAAAACTAATCATAAAATAACACAAAGTTGAGAAGGTTGTTTTAATTTTAGTTTGGAATTTTTGTTATAGATGTAAAGGGGTCTTGTTTCAGTGTTTGTTCCCACAAAGTGTAAGTGTTGTTTCAGGTGACATTTCAGAGTTGACTTCCCAGGTGTGTGTATATGATAAGTATCAGTAATTGGGCACGTTATATGACATGTATCCAGCAGTTTATCCCCAGAGCATGTTCCATCTCTAAATTTAAGTAGTTCCCGAGCTCAGAGAATAGCTTTTTGATGTCTCCAATATGAGAATGAGTGAGGAAGATGGAGAGAGGAAGAGAGAGAGACCCTTATATCATCTAACTCTCACACAAAGAAGTGACAGCAGCATGTAGGACATTGTACATATGCCCGGACTGGCCCACAGGGGATCATGTTAACCTGTTAGTGGGCCCCCAAGCATGGCAGACCTGGAGTTGTTTTTTAACTTCATATGAATCCTCAGGAGATGCAGAAAAGCAGAGAGACAAAAAGCAAGAGTCAAAGTATGGGAAGCATGTACAGTCATTTACAGTAGCTGTAGGGTGAGCATCCAAAATAAACTCCATCTGTAGGCCCATAATCCATTCAACTGGTGGGCCAATATAATCACCTCCATTTATGAGCCCTAGGCACTCCATTACATCAGTAATGAACAGTGTAGTCGTTAATTCAGCACTGAAATGAGATAGAATACATACAAGAAGCAGCAACAGCATCTATGTGTCTTACTCTCTGCAGCAGCTCCTTCCTCTTTCCCCATTCCCTCTCCATAGACCTCTATGGGTTACAAAGACATCTCTGGAAATAAAAAAAATTAATTTGACCTATATAAGAAATTTATATAATGCACAGTACTATGCAAGGAATAAGTCTTATAATTAAACCATATTTTGTTTTGTTGATATAAGGTGATCTCTTGAGGTTTTTTAAGTAGTGACCAGCTAATATCTGGACTGATTATTTGGCCTTAATCTGAAAAATGCTTGTCTTGATAAGAGTTGTATTTGTAAAAATCTATATGACAAAAGCATAGGGAACAAAAAGTTACTTTTTTTTCGTAAAATGCAGATAACCCCTTAAGAATGTGAGAATTCATAGTAAAAGAAGGTTTTGCATAGTTTTTTTTACCACTCCTTGAGCATGAATGTAGAAGTAATTTGGTAATTTCTTTGAGTTATGTTATGGAGTTATCATACGATATCACAGTCAGTGACAAATGCTTAGAATCGTATTTCCCTTCATATATGAAAAAAAGAAAGACCCCCACAGCATCATATACAAATGACTACACATTGAGCAGGATCTATATAGATATTACACTACATACATACAATGCCTGTATATAGCAGCGTTTTCCTATTTTGCAGACAGCCATTTACCATCTTTGGGTGTGACTGTAATTTCTGTACCCCCTGTAGCTATTCACTGGGGAAGCTCATAGTTGCACTTCAAGATCTGCCATGATAGTAATGATTTACTATTGTACAGGCGTTAATGTTTTAGTAATAATTGCATTTTCCCCTTTTGTAGTTGTTTTTCATAATTATCATATTTTTTTTACTGAACATTATTAGGATTCCCTGTTCTCTGTAAATGCAAGGCAGAGTGAGAATGAAAAGATTTTATTATATTCGTGTGATAACTCATTAATTTTATTATTTATTTGCAGATTTTTACATAGTTACATTGTTGATAAGGTGGAAAAAAGACACAGGTCCATCAAACCAACCTCTGACCCTGCCGCAGTGATCCAGAGAAATATAAAAACCCCTTTGTCAATTGCCACATATTAGAGGATAAAATCCTTCTATGAATATAGCAGTATAAGTCGTTGCATGAAATTCTGTGTACTTTGGTGCTGCTGCTAGCACTAGGTTCTCCTCTTTAGTTGGCTGCCTGTCTGGAGTAGTGGCGGGGCTGGGTGCAGCAGCCATGGATGTTCTGCATCTTACCTTGTTCTCCTTAGACAGTGTCCTGCCTTTGTGCATCCCCTAGGGCACATGCACACCTGTTCTCATTTAAAGGGCTAGCACGCGGCATCCAGCTTTCCCAGAGCCCCTGTCTACTTAAGTGCTCCTCCTCCACTCTATTCTTGAACGTTCCATGGTATGTTTAGGTGCAGTTTGCTACAATTATCGTATATGCCTTTCTGGTATCGATAGGTTTACTGACCCATTTCTTAGTGAACTTTAGCTGTTCTGACCTCCTGCCTGTGACTGAATGCTGCCTGCCCAGATCTTCTGCTTGACCACGACCTTGCTTGACCCTTCTTCACAACGTCTGCACACCAGACGTCAATGTGAGTGAACGCATAGGGGGTTGCGAGCTTGGAGTTTCCTGAAGTGAAGTGCAAACTGCCTTGCGGGGGTTCAGTGTGAAGGTCATGGCGCTCTTTAGACTTCGCTTCTTGGCGTGTCCTTACATCAAACTCGTGGCAGACTCAGAAGATCCACAACCCACCTGGGACAAAGTCCCATTTCCATTATCAAATACTTGTAACCTCCATGGTCTCATTGGCCTTACAGTAAAATATCTAACAGATCCAACTACTGTATGGTAATTAGAGATGGGCGAGTTGATTCTAACGAAGTGGAATTCGTTCAGAATTTCAGGAAAACTTCGATTCTGAACGAAGTCGAAGTTTGGGATGATTCGCGGGAACAAAGCGTGTTTTTGATTGATAAAATGGCTGCGAACCCATGGCGTTACATGGGGCAAGGGCATAGCCTGCATGACATGTGCAGAGATGAAGCCAATCATAGACCGGCGGGATTCTGTGACGTCACCGCACTATATAAGTCCAGGCGCCATGCTCGCTCCTCACACTCCTCTCACTGTACTGTGTAGGGAAGCTGCTCCTGCTGCCACCACTGCTACTTATGATATCTCATACTAAAGAGCTCACTTTTATACAGCGATTTTTGGGGTGTGTCTCAGCTTGTCTCAGAGACTGCTTTTCTTACGTTCTAATTCTGATTTTGTGGGGTATTGGAACTGAAGTCCAGTGTGCGTCCAATGCAGCTGCATATACATTTTAATGCTATCTGCTCAAAGCACATTGAATATCCAAGGGTTATCCTGCTCCTGTTGTATTCATTTAAAGAAACAGCGTTTTTACAATCCACATATCACTTAGTTTTTGGTTGCTCATTTATTTTGCGCAATTTAGATCCAGGGGTTAATTAAGCGTTGTTCTGCTGTTGTGGTCACTAAAATAAATGTTCCTTTTCACCGACAAAAAAGAAATGTTGCCTGTAGCATAATTCATATCCGAAGGTTAATTACAAGTTTTTCTGTTGTTGAGTTCCGTAAAATACACGCCATTTTAACACGCTAGAAAGCTGGTAATTGTTGGCAGCATATTTCTTTTGCGCAATTTACATCTAAGGGTAAACTAAGTATTTTTCTGCAGTTGTACTTAGTAAAAGAAACGTTCTTTCTCACCGCCAAAAAAGAAATTTTGCCTGTAGCATAATTCATATCCGAAGGTTAATTAAGCCTGTTTGTGCTTTTATATTCAGTAAAATACACAGAGTTTTTAAAATTTTCCTAGCCATTTGTGGAGCGCAATTTATATCCAAGGGTTACCCAAGCTTGTTAGTGGGTTCATTTGGAGACAAATATAGGGTGTGTATTTATCATATACAGATATCTTCATCAAACAGTGTCTGTACATTTTAGAACAAACAGTTTGTCAGACAGAGAGGTGGCAGGCTTTTCACCTGCGAGTGGCAGTGGCACAAACATTCCTGGAGCAGGCACAGGTCACAGCACAGCAAGAGGACGTCGCAGCAGGTGTCACTCGGTGAGGCCACAACTGCTGCTGTCATCTAGTGGCCGTGTGTTGTTCAGCAACCCAATGGTTCTTGATTGGTTGACTAGGTCATCCACTTCCTCCCAGATGACATCTGACAACCCCAGCCAAGAGTCGGTGGGAACTTCAGACACAACACTTAGTTGGCATGGCCCAGAAGCGGGTCAGCGGCCCTCACTTGTCCTCAACCCGCCTCTGTCCCATCCGGTTCCCTCAGCAAGATATATACTATGTGGTCTGGGCTCAGCGCCACTATATAGCGAGGATGAACAATTTGAGGAGGGCAGTCAGCAGCTACTTGGCAGCGAAGAAATGGGGCCAATATCCCCAGCTTCTTGCAGTAGGCGGCAAAGTATAGATGTGGAGAGTGGCATGGGAGGTCATGTTGTGAAGGGTCAGTCTCTGCATACCAAGACCGGTGATGAGGACGATGAAACACAAATCAATGATGATGTAGCCGACCGCACTTGGGAGCCGGGTGAAGCAAGGGCTTCATCATCGTCAGGAGAAGAGGGCGTCAGCTTGCGCGTCAGGCAGCAGCGCAGTCAGCAAGTGGGTTGTGTGGCCGTGAGTCAGCAGGGTAGCAGCAGGCTGAGGTCAGGAGCCAAGCGGCCACGGGGTAGAAAACCCGCTTCGCAGGTCCAAGAAAGTAGCGGCACAGGGTCTCAGCGAGGCAGCGGCTGTAGTAGTCACTCAGTGCGAGCATTTGGCGGTAAAATCAGCTACTCGGCGGTGTGGCAGTTCTTTGGTAAGACACCGGAGGAGCCGAATATGGGTATATGTAGAATCTGTGGGCAGAAAGTGAAGCGTGGCCAGTGAGATAACGTTGGCACCACGGCACTGCGTCAACACATGCAGCGTCACCATCCGGTGGCCTGGGAGAAACGTGGCTCAGATGTGGTGGTCCATCCAGCCGCCGTAGCAACAGCAACAGCAGCAGTAGCGCCCAGTGCCACGCATGCCATTGCAGCCAGTCATGTCTCCACCACCTCTGCAGAAGGGAGTTGTTTCTCTTTGCCATCATCTCTCGGTCCAGATGCACTCTGCCACCCCAGTTAGAATATCCGCTGGACTACTGGGCAGCCAAACTGGATGTGTGGCCGCAACTTGCCGAGTTTGCAGTGGAGAAGCTGTCCTGCCCGGCCAGTAGTGTGGCATCAGAGCGGGTGTTCAGTGCGGCGGGGGCCATCGTTACCCCAAGGAAATGTTGAACGACTGACCTTTGTCAAGATGAATCAGGCGTGGATCGGCCAGGATTTCCACACACCAATGCCTTAGGCGTCAGACTACATCAGCCATGACGCCTCACCCACTGTCATTGTGCCACTGTCTGACCTCATGCTGCTGTTGTTGCTGCTGCGGTCACCTCCACACCCTGTCATTGTGCCACTCTCTGACCTCATGCTGCTGCTGGCGTCACCTCCACTCTCTGTCATTCTGCCACTCTGTGGCCTACTACTGTTTTGCCACCTCCAGAATGTCATTGTGCCACTTTCTGACCTCATGCTGCTGCTGTGGCTGCTGCCGTAACCTCCACACTCTGTCATTGTGCCACTCTGTTGCCTACTCCTGTTTTTGCCACCTCCAGAATGTCATTGTGCCACTGTCTGACCTCATGCTGCTGCTGCCGTGACCTCCACTCTCTGTCATTGTGCCACTTTGTGGCCTACTCCTGTTTTTGCCACCTCCAGAATGTCATTGTGCCACTGTCTGACCTCATGCTGCTGCTGTGGCTGCTGCCGTGACCTCCACACTGTGTCATTGTGCCACTCTGTGGCCTACTCCTGTTTACTTCGGGACGAATCACGTTAAAAAACAGCTATTTCCAGGCTGCAAAGAGCCTGCAGTGTGCTGTAGAATGTTGTGCCATGCCTAAATATGCACAGGGAGCTTGTTTTGGTCTTCATACAATGTTGTGTTTTAGTATGACACGCACATGACTGCCGCCGCTCTTAGAATCGCTTCACTCTAAAATTCCCTGGGCACTTAAGAGGGCAAAACTGACCAAAAAACTGAAGGGGGAATGTAGCCTGATAAAGTCATGGCAGCGACAGCTGGAAAAAAACAAGCTGAGAGCTCAGGTGGCAACATCAGTGACAGAGTGTGGAGGTGACGGTGGCACAATGACATTCTGGAGGTGGCAAAACAGTAGTTGGCCACAGAGTGGCACAATGACAGGGAGTGGAGGTGACGGCAGCAGCATGAGGTCAGACAGTGGCACAATGACATTCTGGAGGTGGCAAAACAGTAGTAGGCCACAGAGTGGCACAATGACAGAGAGTGGAGGTGACGGTGGCAGCAGCATGAGGTCAAACAGTGGCACAATGACATTCTGGAGGTGGCAAAACAGTAGTTGGCCACAGAGTGGCACAATGACAGAGAGTGGAGGTGACGGTGGCAGCAGCATGAGGTCCGACAGTAGCACAATAAAATCTGGAGGTGGCAAAAACAGGAGTAGGCCACAGAGTGGCACAATGACACAGTGTGGAGGTCACGGCAGCAGCCACAGCATGAGGTGAGACAGTGGAACAATGACATTCTGGAGGTGGCAAAACAGTAATAGGCCACAGAGTGGCACAATGACAGAGAGTGGAGGTGACGGTGGCAGCAGCATGAGGTCAGACAGTGGCACAATGACATTCTGGAGGTGGCAAAAACAGGAGTAGGCCACAGAGTGGCACAATGACAGAGAGTGGAGGTGACGGTGGCAGCAGCATGAGGTCAGAAAGTGGCACAATGACATTCTGGAGGTGGCAAAAACTGGAGTAGGCCACAGAGTGGCACAATGACAGAGAGTGGAGGTGACGGTGGCAGCAGCATGAGGTCAGAGAGTGGCACAATGACATTCTGGAGGTGGCAAAAACTGGAGTAGGCCACAGAGTGGCACAATGACAGAGAGTGGAGGTCACGGCAGCAGCCACAGCAGCAGCATGAGGTCAGACAGTGGCACAATGACATTCTGGAGGTGGCAAAAACAGGAGTAGGCCACAGAGTGGCACAATGACACAGTGTGGAGTTGACGGCATCAACAGCAGCAGCAGCATGAGGTCAGACAGTGGCACAATGACATTCTGGAGGTGGCAAAAAAAGGAGTATGCCGCAGAGTGGCACAATGACAGAGAATGGAGGTGACGGTGGCCGCAGCATGAGGTCAGACAGTGGCACAATGACATTCTGGAGGTGGCAAAAACAGGAGTAGGCCACAGAGTGGCACAATGACAGAGAGTGGAGGTCACAGCAGCAGCCACAGCAGCAGCATGAGGTCAGACAGTGGCACAATGACATTCTGGAGGTGGCAAAAGAGTAGTAGGCCACAGAGTGGCACAATGACAGAGAGTGGAGGTGACGGTGGCAGCAGAATGAGGTCAGACAGTGGCACAATGACATTCTGGAGGTGGCAAAAACTGGAGTAGGCCACAGAGTGGAACAATGACAGAGAGTGGAGGTGACGGTGGCAGGATCAACAGCATGTGGTCAGAGAGTGGCACAATGACACAGTGTGTAGTTGAACGCAGCTGCAACAACAGCAGCAGCAGCATGAGGTCAGACAGTGGCACAATGACACAGTGTAGAGGTCACGAAAGCAGCAGCATGAGGTCAGGCAATGGCACAATGACATTCTGGAGGTGGCAAAAACTGGAATAGGCCACAGAGTGGCACAATGACAGAGAGTGGAGGTGACGGCGACAGGAGCAACAGCATGAGGTCAGAGAGTGGCACAATGACACAGTGTGGATGTCACGGCACCAGCAACAACAGCAGCAGCATGAGGTCATAGAGTGGCACAATGACAGAGTGTGGAGGTGGGTGGCAATACCAGTCCCTGGTAAAGATGGTGGTAGGCAGATGGAGAAACTGTCAGCAGATGTGTGGCATCAGGGTGGCGGCATCAGAATAGTGGCTGAGGCAGGTAGTTTGAACCCAGACTCATTTCTCACAGTTTGGGTGAGGCGTCATGGCTGATGTAGTCTGACGCCTAAGGCATTGGTGTGTGGAAATCCTGGCCGATCCACGCCTGATACATCTTGACAAAAGTCAGTCGTCCCACATTTCCCGTGGACAAGTGGGTTCTCATTGGGGTAACGATGGCCCCCGCCACACTGAACACCCGCTCTGATGCCACACTACTGGCCGTGCAGGACAGCTTCTCCACTGCAATCTCGGCAAGTTGCGGCCACACATCCAGTTTGGCTGCCCAGTAGTCCAGCGGATCTTCTAACTGGGGTGGCAGAGTGCTGTCCAAGTAGGCCACCAACAAACAGAAAAAAGAAGCAGTTACCTGGAACAAGGCAATTTCATCCTGAAGTGTAGCGTGGATCCGCCTGCTGTTTCGTCTTTGTCACGGACCACACCGACGGCTTCGCGGTAATCCAACAGACAAGAAAGGAGGATATCCGGTGACGTGTAACAAACAACGCCGCTGAGGAATCCAAGGTCCGTATAATAAAACTGAAACTTCAGTTTCAGTTTTATTATACGGACCTTGGATTCCTCAGCGGCGTTGTTTGTTACACGTCACCGGATATCCTCCTTTCTTGCAAGTAGGCCACCACCTGTTGGTTCAGGGGTCCTGCTGCTGCTGCTGGCGACTATCCTCCTCACTATGCGGGTGAAGGAAGCTGCTCATCAGTGACTCCAGACTTAGGTTGCTGCTGATGGAGCTCGTACTGCTCCTAACTCCCCACCTTCCCCCAGCAGCCGCGGCAGTAGTACGTGAGCGCTGAAGAACCCCCCGGAGGGACGATGCCGCACATAGGCAGCGGTCAACTGACTACGGAGGATTTCCCTATAGTATTTGAGTTTGTCCTCCCTCTCAATAGCTGGGAAAAAGGCTCCCATGTTGGACCGTAGCGAGGGTCAAATAGGGTGGAGAGCCAGAAGTCATCCCTCTGCCGGATGCTGACTATTCGGCTGGTCATCTGCACAAGTGACTCCGAGGGGCTCCCTGCCTCCATCTCCACTGTATACTGCCACGGTGCTTGCGGGTCATCTGCCTCGTCTTCCTCATCTCCATCTACCTCCTCCAGCTGCTCCTGCTCCTCCTCTCTTGTCACCTGGGTAGAAAATCCACTCATTTCACCAGACAATACTTCTGCTCCAATGTCCTCCTCCTCCTCCTCCTCCATTTCAGTCCCCACCGGACTCATGTGGCTGCGAGATGTAGTCGCCACGTCTCCAGTCCCCTGCCCAGACAGATTTTTCAGCATCTGTTCCAGGACATGAAGCAGTGGAATGACGTTATTTATCGCGTAGTCCTGACGACTGACAAATAACGTGGCCTCCTCGAATGGCCTCAACAAACGGCAGGTGTCACGCATGAGCTGCCACTGGCTGACATCAAAGTTACACAGGGGATAACTATTGTCTGCCTGTATCATCAAAAAATCGTTAATGGACATTCTCTGTTCATACAGTCGGTACAACATGTGCAGACTGGAATTCCAACGGCTTTAAACATCGCATATCAGAGTGTGTTGGGGGAGGCCGTTCTGCCACTGCAGCTCAAGGAGGGTGCTCCTGGCTTTGTAAGAATGTATAAAGTGCATGCACTGTTTCCTGGCCATTTTCCGAATCTTCTGAAGATCTGTGGAAGACTTCAGGAACCTTTTCACAACCAGATTGAACACATGCACCAAGCAGGGCGCATGGACCATCCCTCCTCGGTGCAGCGCGGACACCATGTTACTCCCATTGTCCGTCCCCATGGTTCCGATTTGCAGTTGGCGCGTTACTTCGTTCGCCGAGGCAAGCCAGGTGTAGAACTGCGCGACACCACTTTGCCCTATACATGTGGTATGATGGAGCAGTACTTGTGGATGCTGAGGTGGTGGCGGTGGAAGAGGAGGAGGCGGACATTGGCGCAACAGCAGCAGTTTGACAACATGGAGGAGAAAGCGGCGTCTCCTGTCCAAGTTGTTGGTGTGCCTGGGCAGGAAGCACATTCACCCAGTGGGCCGTAAAGGACATGTACTGGCCCTGACCGTAGTTACAGCTCCAGACGTCCGCGCTGCCGTGCACCTTGGAACAAACCGATAAGCTCAAGGACTGGCCCACTTTCTGTTCTACATATTTATGAAGTGCTGGTACTGCCTTTTTGGAAAAGAAATTACGGCTTGGAACTCTTCATCTTGGCTTCGCACAACCCATTAGTTCTCTGAATGGTGCAGAGTCCACCATTTGGAAAGGGAGGGACTGCAGTACCAACAACTTGGACAGGAGCACGGTCAGCTGCTGCACCTTAGGATGGTTGGACGCATACTGTTGTCTCTTTGCAATCGCCTCACTGAACGACTGCTGGCGCCATGAGTAGCGAGGAGCAGGAGCATCTGGACCGGGAGATGATGTCAAAGAGAAACAGCTCCCTTCTGCAGAGGTGGTGCAGCCTTGACTGGCTGCAATGGCATGCGTGCCACTGGGCGCTGCTGCTGCTGTTGCTGCGGCGGCTGAATGGACCACCACATCTGAGCTACGTTTCTCCCAGGCCACCGGATGGTGACGCTGCATGTGTTGACGCAGTGCCGTGGTGCCAACGTTAGCTCACTGGCCGCGCTTCACTTTCTGCCAACAGATTCTAGATATACCCATATTCGGCTCCTCCGGTGTCTTACCAAAGAACTGCCACACCGCCAAGTAGCTGATTTTACTGCCAACGCTACGCACTGAGTGACTACTGCCGCCGCTGCCTCGCTGAGCCCCTGTGCCGCTACTTTCTTGGACCTGCGAAGCGGGTTTTCTACCCCGTGGCTGCTTGGCTCCCGACCTCACACTGCTGCTACCCTGCTGACTCACCACCACACAACCCACTTGCTGGCTGCGCCGCTGCCTGATGAGCAAGCTGACGCCCTCTTCTCCTGACGATGATGAAGCCCTTGCTTCACCCGGCTCCCAAGTGCGGTCGACTACTCATTATCAATTTGTGTTTATCGTCACTGCTGTCCTCATCACCGGTCTTGGTATGTAAGGGTGACCCATCACAACATGACCTCCCATGCCACTCTCCACATCTATACTTTGCCGCCTACTGCAAGAAGCAGGGGATATTGGCCCCATTTCTTCGCTGCCAAGTAGCTGCTGACTGCCTCCTCAAATTGTTCATCCTCGCTATATAGTGACGCTGAGCCCAGACCACATAGTAGATCTCTGGCTGAGGGAACCGGATGGGACAGAGGCGGGTTGAGGACAGGTGAGGGCCGCTGACTGCTCCCGGGCCATGCCAACTAAGTGTTGTGTCTGACGTTCCCACCGATCTTGGCTGGGGTTGTCAGATGTCATCTGGGAGGAAGTGGATGACCTAGAAAAACCCAATCAAGAACCTTGGGTTGTAATCAGCACACCACGGCCGCTAGAGGGACAGTGGCAGTTGGGGCCCTCACCGAGTGACCACTACTGCAATGTCCCCTTGCTGTGCTGCGACCTGGGCCTGCTCCAGGAATGTTTTTTGCCACTGCCACTCGCAGGTGAAGAGCCTGCCACCTTTTCTGTCTGACATACTATTTGTTCTAAAATTATACAGACACTGTTTGATGAAGATATCTGTATATGATAAATACACACCCTGTATTTAAACTCCAAATGAACCCACTAACAAGCTTGGGTAACCCCTTGGATATAAATTGCGCTCCACAAAGTGGCAGAAAAAAATTGACTTGTATGTGCCGTTTTAAAAACTCTGTGTATTTTACTGAATGTAAAAGCACAAACAGGCTTATTAACCTTCGGATATGAATTATGCTACAGAATTTCTTCTGTGGGGTGGAAAAAGAAAGTTTCTTTTACTGAGTACAACTGCAGAAAAATATTTTGTTTTTATACTTGGATTTTAAATTGCGCAAAAGAATTGAGCAGCCACAAATACCAGCTTTGTAGCTTGTTACAATGGCGTGTTTTTACGCTACACAACAAGAAAAGGGAAATTGTAATTAACCTTCGCTTGTGAATTAGGCTACAGGAAAAATGTATTTTTTGGCGGTGAATTACGGTTTTATTTTAGTCACCACAGCAGCAAAACAACGGTTAATTAACCCTGGATGTAAATTGCGGCAAACAATTGAGAAACCCCACAAACAAATAGCTTTGTAGCATGTTACAATGGGTGTTTTTTACGCTAAAACAACAGAGGAAAAATTTTTAATTAACCTTCGCTTGTGAATTATGATAAAGTAAAAAATTTTTTTGGGGCTTTTAAAGACTGTTTATTTTAGTCACCACAGCAGCAAAACAACGCTTAATTAACCCTGGATGTAAATTGCGCCAAACAATTGAATAACCCACAAAACTACTAGCTTTGTAGTGTGTTACAATGGCGTTTTTTTTTTACGCTACACAAACAAGAGAAAAAATTGTATTTAACCTTCGCTTGTGAATTATGCTACAGGAAAAATGTATTTTTGGCGGTGAAAAAGACGGTCTATTTTAGTCACCACAGCAGCAGAACAATGCTTAATTATCCCCTGGATGTAAATTGCGCAAAAGAATTGAGCAGACAAAAATGAAGTGGTATTTGTATTGTAAAAACGCTGTTTCTTTAAATAAATTTACAACAGGAACAGGCTTAGATCCCCTTGGATATTCAATGTGCTGTGAGCAGATAGCATTAACATGTATAAAGCAGCCTGCACTAGAACACAATGGACTTCAGATCCAATACCCCACAAAAATCAGAAATAGAACGTTAAGAGAAGCAGTCTCTGAGACAAGCTGGGGACACCCCCCAAAAAAACGCTGTATAAAAATGAGTTCTTTAGTAAGAGCTAATATAAGCAGCCGCGGGCAGCAACCTTCCCTAATCAGTACAGTGAGTAGCGGTTTGAGCTCCCAAACCCTTGCGCCCGGACTTATATAGTGCGGTGACGTACAGAATCCCGCCGGTCTCTGATTGGGGTTCATCTCTGCAATGTCATGCAGGCTATGCCCTTCTTCCTCCAGAGTTCTTTGCCCCAAAGTAACGCCCTGTGCTCGCAGCCACTTTATCAATCAAAAGCACACGTCGTTCACCCGAAGTACCCCAACTTCGACTTCGTTCAGAACCGAAGTTTTCCTGAAATTCTAAACGAATTTCACTTCGTTAGAATCAATTCGCCCATCTCTAGTTATAAGCCTGGGTACAATATGGTCACAGGAATGATCTCTGTACCATAATTAGGTTGGCAAACTTCATCTTTTTTCCAAATTGAATACTCCCAAATTTGACATCCTGTCTTAGTCAAGCAATCCACCATTTCCCTTAGTTACCTTGATGACCTTTCTTGTGCCCCTGATTTGGTTCATCTATGTTCAGTTGGCCACAACTCTACACAATATTTCATGTGTGGTCTAACAAGTGACTTCTATATAAAGAAAACTATCCTCTTGTCATGAACATCTATATCTCTTTTGATCCCTCCCATGATTTTATTTGCCTCAGCTTCCTGGCAATAGTTGTCAAAGTTGGGTTTACTGTCCACCAATATCCCTACCTCATTTTCAGCTTCAGTTTTACCCAGTATTTTACAATTTAGTACATGTATAAGTTGCATTCTTAGATCCAATCTTCATCAGGAATGGACCATTATGCCACGTATGCTGGTGAAGGATGTGTCCTAGGAATTTGTTGCTGAGCCAAGGTCTTTAGATCTTGGGTTTATGTGAATAAAACCCTGAAGTACTAGGCGAAGGGATTCATGACTGTGGGAGGTTGGGAACCTGGAACTCAATTAGTAATCATTGTGAATTTGTAATTGGGTGGTTTTAGGCTGAGATTATTCATCTTTCTGAGGTACAAGAGTATCTGAGTGAGGGGTGTTTTACTGTAAGAAGTGTGGGGTTTCTAAAGATATGTAATTTCCTGTCTCATCCTCTTTCTCTTACCAGAAGAAATGGAAGAAACATCCTGCCGTCCCCCTTTAAACTTGTTTTATTGTATAATTGTTTATTAATGTTTGCAAACTGCTTACTCTGTTGGATTTTGATTTTTGAATTATTTCATTTTTAACCATCTTTGGAGTTTGGCTTAATTTGATTTTAAAATTTTATTTTCAGGCCTGGAAAAGATATCTGAAAACAGGCAAGTTATGGTGGACCAATTTAAAATAAAGTAAGCTGTTAACTTAACAGTGGTAGTTTGGCTAAACTTTGGAGGCCAGTCAAAAGATGTGGTGATGGTAACGACTTCCAAGAGCGGCTTGCCTCTGGAGTAGGGATCTTTGGTAGGGTCATTGGTGTCCTGGAAGTGGACTGGCTTTGCTAGAATGTCAAGCCAGAACATGTCGTCTCCTGATTGATTTCTTGTCAGTTGCTATAAGGCAGGCAGCTGGGGGATCTTAAGGTATCCGTGAATCCAAATACATACTTGCACCTGACTCCTTACAATGATTGTGGTAATCATGTGGTTTAAATAAAGCTGTGGTCATTTAATACCAAAATGATGTGTCGTGAATTTATTCAGAAGTGTATATACAGTAGTTTGGGTCATTTTTAGTGAGTGAGGGTCCATCCCATATCCAGACGTCATGTATGTCCTGGGTAAAGGAAAACATTGGTAAGACACTGATGTGCGCCCACTCATTTCTAACTATTCTACTACAGACAGCAATGCTCTTATATATGTCTGGTACGATGTGTCCACTTGGATACTACGAGAACAATCCCTTGTGTACAGCCCTCAAACAGGTAAAGCTACAATGGAAGTCATTTGTCACCATCCTCAATTAGTTTTAAGCATTTTTAAGGGACTGTAAATTATGTAAGCTTACTATAGCATTATTCAGAAGCCTTCAAGCAAAACAACATGCTTGCTTTCAAGTTTTAGTTTAGCAGGTTGCAAACAACATATTTCTCCAAGGCAAATGTCCAACTGTAAATTGATCTTGCTCAAAAAGTGACCAAGCCCAGATTTTTTCATGATATAAGTAAAAGAGAAATGAAAACAGTGCACTTGTTCTCCAGCTGAACTTGGCCCCATTCTATCTGTTCTGTTTTACTGTAGTTACTGCATTCAACATGAATCGGAGCCGTGTCACAGGCTCATATGGAGCATCTTCCAGAGGCTTTAGCTCATCCTCTGTAGGCGGTGGCAGCAGGATCAGCATCAGCTCCTCTGCTCAACGTGGTGGCGCTAATCTTCTTCGTTCTGCACCTAGTGGAGGCTTTGGTAGCAAAAGTCTTTTGGGTGTCAGCAGCAGTAAGATATCTGCTCCTAGTTTTGGATTTGGCAGCTCAGGAGCAGGTGCTGGTTTTGGAAGCTCAGGAGCAGGTGCTGGTTTTGGATTTGGCAGCTCAGGAGCTGGTGCCTCTGGTGCTGGTTTTGGATTTGGCAGCTCAGGAGCAAGCAGAGGATTCGGTGGATCTGGAGCTGCCATACCAGCTCCAGGCATTGTTAATGTTACTGTCAACCAAAACCTCCTGGCTCCACTGTCTTTAAATCTTGATCCAAACATTTCAGTAGTTAAGAAAGAAGAAAGAGAGCAGATTAAGACCCTAAATAACAAGTTTGCATCTTTCATTGACAAGGTATAAAATTTTATATCTTTTTCTTTTTTTCTAATGCCTATTGTATCATACTGCTACTGCTTTGATATGCTTGCTTAATCTAATGTAGATGTATAAAACAAGGGGGAGCATGGATGAAAACTATCTAGGTCTAAGACTTTCTTTGTTGCCAATAGAAACCAATCAGAGCCTCCCCTTTAATTTTTTCAGTGCCCTATATGAAATGAAAGGGGCGCTCTGATTGGCTGTTATGGGCAACAAAGAAAGTATTAGAAGACAGTTTTCATGCATGTGGCCCTAAATGATTAATATATTGTTGCATCATCTGTCTATGTTATGGTTGTAATCAACCAGTATATTCATTTAATATAATGCATATGACATATACATTTGTCTTTTTATGTTTGTATAGGTTAGATTCCTTGAGCAGCAGAATAAAGTTCTTGAGACCAAATGGAACCTATTGCAGCAAACTGGGGGTCAATCAAGTTCGAAGAATAACATTGAGCCCCTCTTTAATGCCTACATTAATACTTTGAAGAGTCAGCTGGATGGCATAGTGGGCAACAAGAATCGCTTGGAGACAGATCTACGTAATGAACAGGATCGGGTTGAGGAGTTTAAACGCAGGTAAGTTCTTAAGACTCCTTCAAGGGTTTGGCTTGGTAGTATAAGTCCTTCAAACTAAATTAAGCTATGTGGGGAAAAATCCAATATACTAAGCTCCCCTGTCACATGACCAAGTCAAAAGGCCCCTATATATAATAGAGAAAAGTTATCTGAACCTCCTGATTTGGGCTGAACCAGCACAATGTCTAATATGTTGTGGCCTCTTGATTATGTAGGTGAAGAGAAAGCGTGGCATGCTGAACTCCACCACAAGATTTTTTAGTTTTCCCCGGATCTTTAAGTTTTCCCTGCAAACCACATATAAAGAGGTTCTGCCACGAAGCAATATCTCTTTTGGAGGCTGACTTGTAGCTTGCTATGAGCCGGCCTCAGAGAATGGGAACAGCGCTGTGCTTTCGCAGTTTGCCCCGTTATTTTCTATGACAATTCCAAATATAGGCGACTGAGTGTACTCGGCTATATTTGGAACTCCCATAGACATGAATGGGGGAGAGCTGCGCAAGTGTGACCCTCTCCCCATTCATTGAGGCCGGCTTGAAGCGAGCTACAAGCAGGCCTCCAAAATGGATTTTGCTTCTTGGCAGAAACCCTTTAAAACACATACATGCTCAGGTGAACCAAATGTGTATGTTCATGGTAGGTTTGAGAGGAATAACTGATGTATAAACAAGTGTCTGGCTGACAGCTATTGAATTTGTATGGGCATGTATAAAAATGCTCTAGGTGTAAGACTGTCTTTGTTGTCCATAGCAACCAATAAGAGCTCATAGCAACCAATAAGAGCCCATAGCAACCAGAGTTCCCCTTTCATTTCATATAGTGCTCTAAGACAATGAAATAGGAGCTCTGATTGGTTGCTATGGGCATTGATTGGTTTCTATGGGCAGCAAAGACAGTCTTAGACCAAGACAGTTTTCATACATGTCAGCCCAAAAGTTTGCAGGGTTAAAGGGATTGTGAGAGATTTTTCAAAAACAGTCAGTTGTAGGTAATGTTCTAAAATAAAAAAATAACTATTCAGCGCTGAACTTGCTGCTGCTCCAGCGCCCCTGCTGCTCCGCTGTCCCCTGATGGTCCCCCACTGATGACATCACATCCATGTTTCACATCACACCGCAGCCAATCACTACACAAAAACGGCCCAGCAACACTCTGCAAATGCTAAGGGATGCTACATATAGGAATTATTTCAAAGCAACAAACACTGAATACATAAATTATTATTTCAAAGTAAATTTCTGCTTTATGTAATAAACACGAAGATCAAAGGCTGTTAACGTAGATATGCAGGTAATGGAATATCCAATAAATTACCGCTGGATTCCCGTAGTTCAACAACCCAAGTGACTGCACTGAACCTCTTATTCAGTTATCAGGATTTTATTTCTTTAAAAGGAAAACACGTTTCTCATGCTAAAGCATTGACTAAGTAACAATCACACAGTCTGCACCCGATAACAACCGCCCAGTCTGCACTCGGTAACAATCACCTAGTCTGCACCCGATAACAACCGCCCAGACTGCACTCGGTAACAATCACCCAGTCTGCACCCGGTAACAATCATCCAGTCTGCAGCCGATAACAACTGCCCAGTCTGCACTCGTTAACAACTGCCCAGTCCGCACCCGATAATAACCGCCCAGTCTGCACCCGGTAACAATCATCCAGTCTGCAGCCGATAACAACTGCCCAGTCTGCACTCGGTAACAATCACCTAGTCTGCACCCGATAACAACCGCCCAGTCTGCACTCGGTAACAATCACCTAGTCTGCACCCGATAACAACCGCCCAGTCTGCACTCGGTAACAATCACCTAGTCTGCACCCGATAACAACCGCCCAGTCTGCACTCGGTAACAATCGCCCAGTCTGCACCCGGTAACAATCATCCAGTCTGCAGCCGATAACAACTGCCCAGTCTGCACTCGTTAACAACTGCCCAGTCCGTACCCGATAATAACCGCCCAGTCTGCACCCGGTAACAATCATCCAGACTGCAGCCAATAACAACCGCCCAGTCTGCACTCGGTAACAACCACCCAGTCTGCACTCGGTAACAATCGCCTAGTCTGCACTCGGTAACAACCCCCCAGTCTGCACCCGTTAACAACCGCCAAGTCTGCACTAGGTAACAATCACCCAGTCTGCACCCGATAACAACTGCCCAGTCTGCACCCGATAACAACTGCCCAGTCTGCACCCGGTAACAACCGCCCAGTCTGCACCTGGTAACAATCACACAGTCTGCACCCGATAACAACTGCCCAGTCTGCACCCGGTAACAACCGCCCAGTCTGCACTCGGTAACAACCACCCAGTCTGCACCCGGTAACAATCGCCTAGTCTGCACCCGATAACAACTGCCCAGTCTGCACCCGATAGCAATCGCCCAGTCTGCACCTGGTAACAACCACCCAGTCTGCACCTGATAACAATCGCCCAATCTGCAACTGGTAACAATCGCCCAGTCTGCACCAGGTATCAATCGCCCAGTCTGCACCCAGTAACAATCACTCAGTCTGCACCCGGTAACAATCGCCCAGTCTGCACCTGGTAACAGTCGTCCAATCTACACCTGGTAACAATCCCCCAGTCTGCTCCTGGTAATAATCGGCCAGTCTGCACCTGGTAACAATCACCCAGTCTGCACCCAGTAACAATCACTCAGTCTGCACCCGGTAACAGTCGCCCAGTCTGTACCCGGTAACAATCGCCCAGTCTGCACCTGGTAACAATCGCCCAGTCTGCACCCGGTAACAATCGTCCAATCTACACCTGGTAACAATCCCCCAGTCTGCTCCCGGTAATAATCGGCCAGTCTGCACCTGGTAACAATCGCCCAGTCTGCACCCAGTAACAATCGCCCAATCTACACCCGGCAACAATTGCCCAGTCTTCTCCCAGTAACAATCACCCGGTGTGCTCCCAGTAACAATTGCCCAATCTACACCTGGTAACAATCGTCCAGTCTGCACCTGGTAACAATCGCCTAGTCTGCACCCGGTAACAATCGTCCAATCTACACCTGGTAACAATTGCCCAGTCTGCTCCCGGTAACAATCACCCAGTGTGCTCCCAGTAACAATCGCCCAATCTACACCTGGTAACAATCGCCAAGTCTGCTCCCAGTAACAATCGCCCAGTCTGCACCTGGTATCAATCGCCCAATCTACAACTGGTAACAATCGCCCAGTCTGCACCCGGTAACAATCGCCCAGTCTGCACCTGATAACAATCGCCCAGTCTGCACCTGGTAGAAAACCACCCAGTCTTCACCTGATAACAATCGCCCATTCTTCACCTGGTAACAACCGCCCAGTCTGCACCTGGTAACAACCACCCAGTCTGCACCTGGTAACAATCGCCCAGTCTGCACCTGGTAACAATCGCCCAGTCTGCACCTGGTAACAATCGCCCAGTCTGCACCTGGTAACGATCGCCCAGTCTGCACATGGTAACGATCTCCCAGTCTGCACCTGGTAACGATCTCCCAGTCTACACCTGGTAACGATTGCCCAGTCTGCTCCCGTTAACAATCGCCCAGTCTTCTCCCGGTAACAATCGCCCGGATTGCACCTGGTAACAACCACCCAGTCTGCACCTGGTAACAACCGTGCAGTCTGCACCTGATAACAATCGCCCAGTCTGCACCTGGTAACAATCGCCCAGTCTTCTCGACCGGTATTTGTTCTTTTTTTGTCACGCAGAAGGATGGCTTTTGTCCGTGGTTTACGGATACAAGCTGCACCCACATGTTCATCTTCTGCCCAAAAACTGGGCGGAAGAATGTACATGTAAGTTATTCTGAACGGCGGCAGTGTAAAAAAAACGTCCGCCGTAAAATCCATGCAGTGGGGATCCATGCTACATGGATTTTCTATTGAAGTCTATCGGGGAGCGTTGCTTGTTGGTTTTCAGACTGTTTGTAAAATCACAACCCGTTTGAAAAACCGACAAATAACCTGTGCGGTGGGGATGAGCCCTTACTGTTTTCAGAGTGCTGCTGCTCTGCTTTTCTAAGTTTGTATTTGCATTGCAGTCATTTCAGTTTGCACTTGCGCCCTTTATTTTAAAGTTTTGGGAAGTTTTGACTATTTTTTTTTGTGTGGAGGAAAGCTAATTACTGGCCTTATGTCACCTGCCGTATATACAGGCAAAGACTGCTTTAATTAATTAACAGTGCTAACTTTGCAAACATTTTTTTTTATATAAACTCTAATTTCATAGTGAATAATTTTAAAGATTTCAGTTTTTATTTTGATAGGGGTATTATAAATGATTGATCACCCGGTATAGGCCATACAGAGTGATAAAAGTAACCATTGAGACCAAGTTGGTGAAATTATAAATTGTGTTGTGTTGTTATATTTCATACAATCAAGACAATTGATGAAAGTATTTTTTTCTAGGTACGAGGATGAAATTAACCTCAGAGCTGCAGCAGAGAATGACTTTGTGCTACTCAAAAAGGTAAGATTGTGGTGCCAAGCTGAGCTAGAGCCCCCTATACACAGTGGAAATTCTGCCCACAATCTCCGTGTATTTCATGATGAAGTCCATGTGAAATTGATCATTATATTAAATGGGATTCCACAACATACCTCATATATGACAGATTTTTGTAAAGTTGTGACAGAGAAAAAATGACATTGGGCTAATCTTAAGTGAAAGCCACTAGGATATCCTCTGCATACAAAGTGAAAATACATGGCAAAAATTCAATAGTATTACCTTTAGATTTCAGTTGACCTATTTATAATTAAAAACACATGTTATGATAGACAGATAAATAGGTGATAGATAGATAGATAGATATGAAATAGACAGATAATCTATAGATAGATTGATATGTAGATATGAGATAAGTAGATGGAATAGATAAATGTGATACAAATAGATAGATAGATAGATAGATAGATAGATAGATAGAAATAGGAAAAAAGGCAGCACATCCCAAAAAATATGTGTGCCAGTAATATACAACTCATGTCACGAGTCCCCAATATATCCAAGAAAATTGTAGAACTGCCATTGAAAAAAAGAAAAAACTTTTGTTCCGAGAGGTCTAAGGTGATGTTTCGGCTTCCAATAGCCGCTTGAGTAAGGCTCTTCGAAATCTTCGAATAACAGTTTTTTTCTTATTTTCAATGGGAGTGCTGCGATTTTCTTGGATATTATATTATTATATATAAATATATTATATATATATATATATATATTATTATATATATATTCCAAAAAAAACAAAAAATGGTCAGCACTTTCAAAACACTTTGAAATACATGGCGTAGGTGCACTCTGCCATGGCTGCAATACAATACAAGCACGCAGAAATGAACCAGCAGCTCTGCAGACACCAAGGGACAGATAAACACAGAACATATCAGTTATTTAAGTGCATTTCTGCTATATTTAGTATATATGAAAATCTGAGGCTCTTGGTGCACATTTTCAATCCAAACTTTGAGAACCCATCCACCAACGACAACGTTCAGATGGGGACCTACTCTAAATCCCACCTCTCTCGGTGCCTCTCCATACTTTTCAGGACATAAGCATTCCAGCTATATTCTGTTCTGATCTGGTTAAAAACAGTCAGAATGGATGGGCAGAGTTCACGACCAAAACAGTCAGCCACTCCCTGCGTACAGTCCAAACCAAAAAGACGGAATTGAAACAAATATATATATATATATATATATATATATATATATATATATATATATATATATATATATATATACTGATGATTACATACATATTTGCTGTTGGATGTTAGCATGGTATCTGACCATAGTGTAATATTATAAAAAACACATGTTAAAGGGCTGGCCCACCAATTATACCTATCCACAGGATAAATGATAAATGTACAATCTCTGCAATCTCAGTGCTTGACCCCCACCAATCACGAAAACATTGCCCCTGAATCCCCCATATGAATGGACTGCAGGTTGCATGTGTACTGCCATCCAATTACCTGTCTATGGGAATGTCAAAGATAGTGGAGTATAGTTTTCAAACTTCTTTGGCACTACCATAGGAATGAGTGGACTGTTGCATGGGCGACCTGTGCTCCTTTCAGACAGGGGATTCAGGGCTTTCTTTCTCATGATCGATGAGAATCCCAGTGGTCAGTCCTCAAAGGATCATATATTTATCACCTATCCTATTGGTGAGAGATTACTTTTGATTTCTTTAGGCTCACATTATTTTTATCGGATCGGACCTCTAACCCCTGATGAAGCCAGGTTAGCTGGCGAAACATGTCGGGGAGGTCAGATATGACGTTTTAAATTGTGATTTCTCACATCTGTCTACAAGTGTCACCTGCTGCAGACGGTGTCACTAGGGGGCCTTATTTGTTTTGTGTTCATGAGATTAGGGACGACTGCCCAAGTAGTAGGCTTGGGATCCCTTACTGGAGCTAGTAAATTGCTGTATATATAAGGCTTCCTGTTAATAGGTGGGGTTCCACCAGACTTGATAATTGAAAGGGAGCTATTCCTTCATTGAGAAGCAAAAAAGGTTAAAAGATGAGGTTAGAAGTCAGGTTTTTAAATAGTGTGTATAGAGGTTAAGAATTATACATAATAAAAGTTACGTTTTAGTGTTTTACAGATAGAGAACTGATAGACTTTAAGTTTGCCTATGGCAAAATAGTAAATACAAATTATGTTTATAACACGCATTGTTGACCGGAATATTTATTGGGACGGACCTGACTAAAGCGAGAGGAATGACAATATCAGAGTGAATGATACTAAAAAGCGCAATTGAAACAATAAAAGTTGTATTATAAAGTTAATCTTTGGAAGCACAAAGATTAACATTTCAGTTTTTAAATTTTACAGAATTTCTCTGTCTTAATTCCTAGGATGTGGATCAAGCTTTTCTAGTCAAGGTAGATGTGGAAACTAAAGTAAATGGACTGAATGACGAGATTGCCTTCCTGAAAGCTCTGTATGAACAGGTAACTGAGAGTCATAGCGGGAAGGGGACTTGTTGAATCCTGGTTGTTTTACTCATTATCATCTCTATTCTGTAATTTACAGGCGCTCAATGATATTAAGCAACAAACGTCCGACACCTCTGTTGCTCTATCACTGGATACTAATAGAGCTCTGAACCTCGAGGATATTATCGCAGAAGTGAAGGCTCAAGATGAGGAGCTAGCCAACAAGAGCAGAGCTGAAGCAGAAGAGGCCTACAAGAATAAGGTTAGAAATGTCCTCACAAACAGGGACGAAGACTCTGATTCGTTTCATATTTTTGATATATTTGGGTCTATTATATTTGGTTCATTAGTAAACACTGAGGGCGTGATGTCCGAAAATTGGCGGTGCTACGTCAGTTTTTAGGCGCATTAAATCAGTGTAAAGTGCGGCAGAAAGTCTGACCCTATCAAAAATCTGCCGTCAGGTATACCTTGCATAGTAAACATAATGCGCCTAAAAATTATGCGCTGCGCAACTCCATAACGAAATGTGCCTATTGAGGCGCGTAGCACATCACTACAAGTTTGTATGTGTTAGGCGCATTTCACATTTTACAAGTATGTTTTAAGCGCATTACAAGAATGTGTTAGGCGCATTTCAAATACTTGTAATGATAAACTATGCGCCTCCGTGCGCGATGTGCCTCGATAGGGGCATTACATACGCTTCTAATATGCTATGTGCCGCGATTTGAGCTAATCGCGGCACAAAACATTTTGTTGGTAGAGTATGTAATGCCCCTATTGAGACACATCGCACACGGAGGCGCATAACTTATCATTATAAGTATATGAATACTTGTAATGTGCCTAACACATATTTGTAAAATGTGAAATGTGCCTAACATATACACTTGTAATGATGTGCTATGTGCCTCAACAGGCGGATTTCATTATGGAGGCGCACAGTGCATCATACGCCTAGTTTTGGTGTATGACAGTTCATTTACATCCAAAATATGGCATCAAAAGCGGTTTTAGCGCAATATAGACCAAAAAACTGGAGTTGGCGTGTTGGGAAATGTCGCCCATAATTATTATTAGATCATTAGATATGGCTGACCTATTCTCATACTTAGAGGTGAAACGTAAAGCTCCTGTTCCTCAATACAAAATCTATAAATGGGCTTCCACCTATTTGCTTTTTTTTTAGTGGCTTACTATTTATTATTATTATTATTATTATTATTATTATTATTATTATAGATTTTAAAGCGCCATTGATTCCAGCGCGCTATACATTCGAGGGGGTTACATACATTACATAAGTCATAACATTAACATAACATAAGTCAAACGAGTACAGTGATAAGTGATAATGACAATTGGCACGACAGAGGGAGAGAGGACCCTACCCACGAGGGCTTACAATCTACAAGGAGGGGGAAAGAGACAGGAGGTGGGGGCAGACAGGTCTGTGGAGGAAGTAGTGACAAGTTTAGTGAAGGTTATAGGCAAGCCTGAGAAAAGGGTTTTTAGGTTGCTTTTGAAAGCTGGTGAAAGTGGAGGAGAGTCTGATGTGTTGGGGCAGTGAGTTCAGAGTGTGGGGTGAAGCACGAGAGAAGTCTTGGAGACGGTTGTGTGAGGAGCTGATAAGGGGAGACAGAGGAGAAGGTCCTGTGAGAGGGGGCGGAGAGTGCGTGAGGGGGGATATTTGGAAATTGGGCAGAGTGTATGGAGGGGGAGAGGTCATGGAGAGCCTTGTAGGTCATGGTTGTAGCTTGAAATGAATTCGTGGGCAATGGGAAGCCACTGAAGGGATTGGCAGAGGGGAGAGGCAGAGGAAGTTAGCGAGGAGAGAGGTGAATCAGACGGGCAGCAGAGTTAAGGTTATATTGGAGGGGAGCGAGGGTGCTAGCTGGGAGAGGCCACAGAGAAGGTGTTGCAGTAGTCTAGGCGGGAGATGACAAGGGCATGGACCAGCATTTTTGTAGCGTCATAGTTGAGGAATGAGCGGATGCGAGAGATGTTTTTCAGGTGGAGGCGGGAGGTAGAGGTGAGGGTTTGGATGTGTGGTTTGAAAGATAGAGCGGAGTCTAGGATTACCCCCAAGGCAGCGGACTTGCGGGACCGGTGAGAGTGAAGAGCCGTTGACTGTAATAGAGAGATCAGGGGCAGGGGTAGAGTTGGATGGTGGAAAGATGAGTTCTGTTTTTTCCACATTTAGTTTTAAGAGACGTGATGTGGCAGAGGGAGCTTTGGGCCCCCATAGGCTCCAGAACCAGGAACCTGAGGGGGCCCAAAAGGCTCATCTGCCCCTCCCTTTAGCTACATCTCTGCTCATACTTTTTGGCATTCCAATGATTTTCTTGACCACAAGCATATACTGTATGTGTCTGTAAAACTGTGTAAGCTACCTGAAACCCATCCCACCATATTTATTATGGGCTTTAGAATTTTTTTGTGGCTCACTAGGCAAGGTCCATGACTTGGGTTAAAGATGGCAATAATTAACAGTGTGACTAGAAATGCAGCAACCTAAGCAAAAATATTGGCATAAAATAAGAAATCCAATAGACCGCAAAATTAGACAATTTATTTTACGGTGTGAGCCAATGTGATTAAATTAGCGCATCTTTAGCAAATTTACTCCATTGCTTTTTTTCCATTTTTTATGCAAAGGACTTGTTCCGTGGCAATACAATTTCTTGATCATTGACTTTGGTTACATTGCTGTCAACTAGGTGATAGGGAACCATCCCTGGCTTTGCTAGGGGGCCCTTTGAATTGCAGTTATGTCTCTGGCCAATGAAACCAATGAAACAAAAAATGTAGGATGATTATGTGACCATCCAAATCAGCAATGAAAACCCTTCAGGCGGTGGTAGGACAAGTTTTTTGAGGCCCAGAGCGAATCTAGTCTTCAGAATCTCAATTTAACCCGAACAAACCTGTTTTATATATGAAAGATTTGCACAAATCAGGAATTTCAGTTATGTTTTTTTTTTTTTCCTCAACATTTCTTGGTTTATTGTTTTCCAACAGTTCCAGCAGTTGCAAAGCGCAGCTGGCGAGCAGGGAGATGAGGTGAAGCAAACCAAAAATGAGATTTCACAGCTTAACAGAGCAATCCAGAGACTGAAAGGTGAAATTGAAAATGTTAAGAACCAGGTAATATTCTTATAGGTTGAAAATGTTGATGCCTATTTGCCTTGCTGCTTTTTCTTACCTTGCTCATTCACACAAGTATAAAATCTAATCAATTGCCCTTTTCTAGATTGCCAAACTTGAAGCAGCCATTGCAGAGGCTGAGGCTCGAGGAGAAATGGCTCTAAATGATGCCAGGAGTAAGCTGGCTGAACTGGAAGCGGCACTACAGAGACTGAAACAAGAGATGGCCCATCAGCTCCGGGAATACCAGGAACTGATGAATGTCAAGCTGGCCCTGGATGTTGAAATTGCCACCTACAGAACACTGCTGGAGGGAGAGGAGAGCAGGTAAGTTCCATTATAGCATGAATATCTAATATTAAAGGGGTTGTTTTACATGCTGTAGCACAGAGTCAAAAGCAGCTTCAGACTCACACTTCCTGGTTAGGTTGTGGGTGGGTCTATAGCAGTAACTAACATAACAGCTCTACTATTCCTAGCTGACCCTGTTACAGTAAAATGACTGCAGGAGATGTAAATTCTGTAGTGCACAAGAATACAGAGCTATAAGGAGTGAAAACATGTTCTTATCTTAAACAAACAAAGCTCCGTTCCTAGAGATGACACCCAGCAGAGAGTGACTCATCATGGATAGAAAGCAGCTTCCAGCTAATCAGATAAGAGCAGTGTCGGAGGTAAATGTACATAGAGAATAAAAATGGACAAAAAATAAAATCCAATAAGAACTCTATTAATATAAGAAAAATATCCATGACAATATAAATAAACACAGACAAATGTCAGACAGGACATTGTTAAAAACATATATAACAAAGGGAAATCAATAAAAAACACGTAGCACAAGCATAAAGGACCGGTGGGTGCACCAGTAAGTAGAAATTACAAACAAGAAATAGATATAACTATAAATAAAGTTGTTCAGCTGCTGTGCTCACATTTATAGTAGAATGCCACAAATAGTATATATTAGGAATAGTACTAATGAATAAAGTATAGTGAGAAAGAGAGCAGACAGTGGAGCAGCAAAAACTCTACAAAAGTATATAAATAATGATATATATACTGAGTACACCCGCCAGCTAGAGACCCGACGCGTATTTCGACAGGACAGCGGCTTTTCTTGTTGTGGGTTTCATGTATTGGTGCATTTTCAGAGGGTATCATATGTGTTGAGAAACTGCTTTTTTTTGGTTGAGTTTAATGAGAGAAAAGAGAAGAGAGAGAAAGGTCGGTAATCAAGAGAAGGTTGTGGGTACTCAGAAGATATAAAATCTCTCTTATTTCCTCAACAAAGCAAAATAGAAAGCAATGTATTTGGTCACAGTCTTCATTTACCTTTCCCTACATGTTGAAAGCTAATCATTGTGGTGAGAAAACTCCTTCAATAATTAATATTAATAGTTTTTGAAGGCCCAGGGCCAAAGCAAAGATGAGAAGGCAGAACAAGCTAGATGCATCTCCAAGATGACAATAATCAGAACTAGAAAATTCATATTTTTCTTTTTTCCTACAGGATATCAGGAGAAGTTGTTAATCAAGTCAATGTCTGTAAGTATTACATCTTACTACTGTACTTAATATTTCTTATGCTATCCAGTAAGAATTAGGATTTCACCTATTTTTTTTTTTAAGGCAGCACCAAATCAAAGCATGTAACTGGAGCTATACCCATATACATTTGGTGCTCGTTCTCATTAAATACAAGTATTTCTTAAAAGGGTTGTCTCATAAGAACAACTCCTATCCATATGTCCGTCCTGACATGTGGGTGTCCCTTATTCTGACAGACTTTTATTTCATGAGTAACCATTAATCTAAATTGTGGCCTTGTAATTCTAAATTTCTGCAGCTTCTTTTCAAATTTCCCCTGTGAAAACTAGCTGTTTGTTGAGGGGGTCATCAGGGACGGCTCCACACTCTGAAATGTTATCTCAAATTTGAGGTCTCCATACTTTTAGATAAAGTGAAGAACAGCTAAAAACTGCAGATCTCTGAACATTACATGGACAACACATTCATTTCATTGGGCACCATGTAATGTCTAAGCTCCTTCTTGTGCCATTGCAGGAATATTGAAAAACCCCTTTCTTGGCCTCTAGCCACTGTCTAATATGATGCGGTGTAGCTTTTGGGCATGCCCCCACAGCCTTTTTTTTTCACCCGGGTTTATAGGGGTTTTGGTTTTGAAAGCCTCGAAACCCGGGCTGAAACTTTATCACGGACCTTAAGGAAAATCCCTTGACGGTCCCCCTGAAAGGATTTTCCGCCGACGGTTTTTTAACCCCCGGGCGGTCCGAAAAAATAGATCATGTTCTTCTTCCGCCCGGTTTTTCGGCAGAAACGAACAGGGTCAATGCAAAGGGGATTTTTTGGGCCCTTTTACAGGGCTTTTCCCGAGGGTTTTTGTGAGCCGTAGGGCTCCAAACCCGCCGTGAATAAGGGGCGGGAAAGGGGGGCGGGGGGGGATGCGGCGGGGGCGCCGCTCCCGACCCCATAGACAAAGTATTTTTTAGCGCACTCCTAAATAATGTGCTGTCAGTTTTTATGTAGGGGGACGGAATCCACTTTCCTAGAAGCAGTTTATTTCCGTAATGACAGGGACGGAATGGGCGCCGTATTGAAGCGCAAATCCGGCGTGGAGTACGGCGCCAATCCGTGCCCAAATAAGCCGTGTGAACGAGGCCTTTCAGTGCAAGCCATGGAGAAAAGCCGTCTCCCAGCAGCCGTGTACACAGCCTCAAAGCAGAGCAAATACCAGTCGGTTAATCCAGCCTGTATTAGCTCTGTGCCGTGTAAACAGCCCCTGAGGGGCAAGTACTTTTCCACAGCTTAATCGTACACTTGCCCATCACATAGACTTCAAATTGAGCACAACACCTCTTCCAAACAGTTTTAAAACACCCGAAAAAAAAAAAATACTGCTACCTAATTTAGATATGGGAAAAAAGGGTCTAGCCCAAAACTCTTTACAACAACTCACTGATACCAACTGCTGTCTAGCAGGTTATAGTTAATATAGATAAAACACCACCCATACTCTGTGGGCTCTTTATGCAAAAAAAATTTCAAACTATTACCCTTTTTTAAAATTAATAAAAAAGGGGAAAATGCTTAAATTAAATCAAAAAAGGAATGGGGCCCTAAAAAAGCACCAAAAAAACCCAACGGGGTTTCCCACAACTCCCTTACATTTTAAATGGGGTTTTTTGAAAAAAGAAGGGGAACTCTTTTTTGCTATACAACAAATAAAAATTCTTAAACCAAAAATTTCTGGTAACCTTTTAAAAAAAGATCATTGAAACTTTGGGGCCAAAAATACTACTTCCCAAATTTTAAAAGAAACCAACCTTTTTACGAAAATTTAAAAAACCAACATGGGTTATTTTTAGAGGGGTGTAAAATCCAATTTTCATTGCTAACACCCAATAGCCACTAAAAACAACCCAAAAAGGATTAAATTCCAACAAGAGGGCTGAAAGAATTTAAAAAAATAATACAAACTGGGAGACAGATCCATTGGGTTGGGAGGAACTTGGGATTTGTAAAATAACTTTTTTTCTGATGACCCCCCACTTCTCCATTTTCGCTTTTATTGAAAAAAAAACTAACTCAAAATTTACTTTAAAAACCTATTATTTCTTTTAATAACAAAGTTTGGACAACCTGTGAACAGTTTTTTTAAAAACCTTTCAAAAAAAAAAGGATTTTAAAAACAAAAACCCTTTACCCTTTGGGAAAACCTGGGGGGGACAAATAAACTTAATTGTACAACCCGTTTCGAAAACAGGCGCCAAGGCAAATAGGGGGTCATGGGGGGCCCTTTTAAAAAGGGGGATAGATGCACATGAGGGAACAAATTTTTCCCCCCTATACAAACCATTTTGTTTTGAAAACCCACCCCCCATGGGAATAAATTTTTGTAAATTTTTGGGGACCAAAATCACAGGGAAAAACATTGAGGGGCTTGAAAAGGGACAAAGGGGGGGCAACCCCCAAAAAAAAAAAGGATGGGGGGACAAAAGAAAAAACATAAAAAAATCAAAGATTAAAAAAAAATTTTTAAATTTTAAGAAAAACTTTGGGGACAAAAAATATTTATTAAAAAAAAACCCAAAAGGCAATAAGAGATCTCTACCCCAAAATTTATTTTTTACCCAGGGCGGGATCTAGAACAAGGGGCATCCTCTACTATGAGAAAAGAAAGTTAAATACAAAAACAAAAAAAGGATTCTTTACTGTAAGAGCAGTTGAGACTAGGGAATTCTCTGCCAGAGGGACTTGTGATGGTGAATTCACTAACAGAGTTCAAAAAGGGTTTTGGATGCATTTCTGGGAGCGTATAATATAACAAGTTATAGTGTCTAGGATTCTGGAGAGGGGTCATTGATCCAGGGATTTTCTGATTGCCAGATTGGAGTCGGGAAGGAATTTTTCCCTAAAATGAGGACAATTGGCTTCTACCTCATTGGGGTTTTTTGCCTTCCTCTGGATCAACACCTTAGCACAACAGGCTGAACTGGATGGACGTCTCGTCTTTTTTCGGCCTTACAAACTATGAAACTATGGATTAAGCATAACATTTATGATTATTACAGAAGACAATTGCAAAAATCTAATTGCAAAAATTTAATTCCTCCAACAGCTGTTGTGAACTCCGCATCTGGTGGCGGTTTGTCTTCTGGATTTGGAGGTAATATTTGAAATTCATCTACTAGTATTTAGAGTACATCTACTCTGTTAAAGTGTATACAACTGTCCATACATTTATTACAAGGTGCATCTTAAAAGGGTTGATTCATGAGGACAACACCTGTCCCCATACCTAATCTCGAGCTGTCCTTGGATCACATAAATGCAATTCCTCTGCATGGTCGCCTTGCAATACTACATCTCCAGGCTTCTGGCCACAGCTTTCCCTAGCAAATCCAGCTGTTTGCTTGGGTTGTCATCAGGGACAACACTACACTCTGAAAGGTTGTTGATGAGGGGGCTTCACATTCGATTACCCCATTCTATTGGAGATGTAGGAGTATTTGTATTGATAACACCCCAGAGTGGATAATATTATATCAGAACAACCTGGAAGTTTTTACTATTAAGTTTGTGCAGAAAATTGGTGTTTGTATATACATTTATACATTGATCATCTTGCCTCCAGTGTGGGGATTTGAGAGATCCTATAATAATGCATTAAAAAAATAGAAATGTCTAGTTGAACTACAGTCCTACAATTGGACAACCTGTAATTAATTTATTATTTTGGTCCCTTCTGATAAAAAAGGGATCGTGCAGACATAACATTAAGGGTGCTGTTCATTCTTTTAAAAAGAAACTCCTGGTTTTAAAATTGAAAAAAAAATCACCTTTGAAACCTGATCAGTTCCAGTGCTTCAGCCAGTCACAGGCCTCAGTGGTCATGTGTCTTTCGCAGAGGAAAAGACCACTGCGGCCTGTTAATGGCTACAGGCTCACATGAACGATGAATGGGATGTCATTGGTGGGGAGCAGCAGCAGCACTGGAAAGGAGTCAATTTTAAAAGAGCATTTTTTTCTTCTTTTGTAACCCCTCCCTGACCAGCAGACGTTTTTTTTTTTTTAAATGGTCTAACCTTTAAATATATGCTGTTCCACTAGAAAAATCTAATACAATCTCTTTATTTTTCCTACAGGAGCTTCTGGTGGTGGTTTCTCCTCTGGGTTTGGAGGTAATAAGTCAATGTTATCTGCCGATTAGCAGTGAAGCTCCTTCCAATATTTGAACACCTGAGAGCCTATCATGCATCCTAAAATATTCAGAATTTGAAATACTGACCACATGAAAAAGTGATGAAAGGGGTTCTCCAACTATTTTTTAATTTTCTTTTTAGTATTTCTAGTACATTTGCTCTGTTTGCATAATGTTTTCACCAGTGAAGATGTATTCAGGTTTATTACATAAATAAGAAGCAGGGAGAAAACTGTTCCAACTGTCAGTACCATTTATTACAAGGTGCATCTTAAAAGGGTTGTCTCATGAGGACAACCCCTGTCCCCACACATAATCTAGAGCTGTCCTTGAATCACATGAATGGTCATTCATCTGCATGGTCGCCTTTCAGTTCTACATCTCCAAGCTTCTGGCTGCAGCTTTCCCTAGGAAATCCAGCTGTTTACTTGCGTTGTCATCAGGGACAACCCTACACTCTGAAAGGTTGTTGATAGAGAGGGTTTCCCATTTGCTGACCCCATCCTATTGTCCATAGTGGAGATTAACTGCAAAAAAAAAACAGATCTTGCTTCTTATGACACGTCACAGCTATACATTATGTGGACAACTCAGTGATCTCAATGGGCACTCGGAAAAGTGTTATTAACTTCACAATGTTTACTCTGCAGGTTCTTTAGAGCAACAAGGCAGAACTATTACAGCTTTAGACTTTCGTAAAGAAACCTCTTTAATTATATGCTGGTCAATTCCAAAAATCTAATCAAATCTCTTTATCTTTCCTACAGGTGCTATGAACTCCGCCTCTGGTGGTGGTTTCTCCTCTGGGTTTGGAGGTAATATGTCAAGTTTATCTGTTGATCTGCAGTGAAAGCCTGAGAGCAACCTAAAGTATTCATGATTTGAAATATTGGCCATGAAAAATTGATTAAAGGGGTTCTCCAATTATTTTTTAATTTTCTTAATAGGATACTGCTGCTTTTTAAAATAAAAAAAACCCATATATTGTATTTTGGAGGTACGTGCTGATCAGCGCGTACTCCCAAAGCACGGGAGGGGGGCACCCCATTCACATGGATTGTCAGCAGCGCCGCAAACACTTGATATGTCACTTCTTTCCCAGGCGTACATAGTTGTCTATGAGAGTTATGAACTACCATAATTGCGGAACGCATTTCGTGCATATTAAAGCGCAAATACGCAGTGAAATGCGTGACAAAATTACGCTGTTTGAACCTACTCTATCAGTATGTCTTTATGTAGAATGCTTAAAATATATATACTACATAGTTGCCAACTTTTGAAAGTGGAAAAGCAGGAGATTGAAGAGGGGCGCGCATAGGGAAAAAAATTGCATGGGCACGCCCATCTGTTGTGTGCAGCCCCTTCAAAAAGCCACATCCACTCCACCTACTCATAATGGCTTTGAAAAAGCCAGGTAGACCCCTCTAGCAGTATGCCTATAGCCAGGTATAGCCCATAACCATAGTGCCCTTACAGCGGTAATGCCCCTTGTAGCCCAAATAGATGCCCCCTTGCAGCCAGGTTGATGCCCCCTCTGTACAGGTAAGCCCCTTTGTAGCCAGGTAATGCCCCTTTGTAGCCAGGTAGTGCCCCCTTTATAGCCACTTAGACCCCATTGTTACCAGTTAATGTCCCCCTATGTTGTCAGTAGATGCCCCTTTGTATCATAGATCCCCTTTGTTTTCAGGGAGTTGCCCCCTTGTTGTCATAATGTGCCCACTTTGTAGTCAGGTAGATGCCCCCTTTGTTATCAGGTAGATGCCCCCTTTGTTGTCAGGTAGTGCCCCATTTGTTGTCAGGTAGACTCCCCCTTTTTTGTCAGGTAGGTGCCCCCTTTGTTGCCAGGTAGATGCCCCTTTGTACAGTAGAGCCCCCTATGTAAAAAAATAAAATAATAGAAAGCCACTTACCTCACCAGGCCCTGCAGCGCGGCACTCTGACATCTCCAGCTGACCGACTCAGCGTACGCAGGGGAGTAAGAGCAGCCGCGCGTCAAAACCCCTCGAACGCTGATCTGTACACCGGCGCTGTACTTACAGGGAGAAAAGAGGAACGATCCTCCTGCCTTCCCTGTATGGCAGCTCACGGAGCACACATCAGCACACAAGTCAGAGCACAAGTAGGGGAAACTCGCGGTGGGTGAGCGGCCTTCACCCGCTTGTAGGAACGCCGGCGGCGCCAAGTAGGCAGTAGCGCTACTTGTACCGCGTCATTTAAAGAACTCCGCTCCCGCTGGCGGCGGAGGTTCGCCAACTCAGCCGCTCTCGGTGCGGCGGGGGGGGACCCCCATTAGCGGACCCCCCGCCAAAGCGGGAGATTGGCATGTATGATATACTAAGGACTTCAGGTATGAAAACTGTCTTGTTCTAAGACTTTCTTTGTTGCCCATAGCAACCAATCAGATCTCATAGTAATTAATCAGAGCTCATAGCAACCAATCTGAGCTCACAGCAACCAATCAGGACTCACAGCTACCAATCAGAGCTCATAGCAACCAATCAGAGCTCTGCTTTCATTTCATATAGTACTCTGTAAAAATGAAAGGGGAACATTGATTGGTTGCTATGGGCAACAAAGAAGGTCTTACACAAAGACAGTTTTCATGCAAAACACCCTAAGATTTTGGTGATTAAAAAGAATGGGTCATTAGAAGCTTAAAACATTTTTTACCAGAGTATTTCTGTCTATATCTAATAACCGAGATTAATTATAAACTTAAACAAGAGGGTGGTGAAGGTGTTTGAGATATTTGTATTGCTAATACTCCACAGCCAGACTTGGATTATATGACACAACTAAGGTCTGGGAAGTTATTGTTATGATCCAGTTTGGGAGAAAGTTCACAGTTGGTGCTATAGACCCACTTATTAGATAAGCCCTTTATCCCCTTACCAACAAATGACAAAACTGTATGTTATACAGTCTGTAAGGGAATAGGGAGCGGCTCGATTTAAACAGCTCCAACGTGGAGATAAGCCATTAATTACAGCACGGGATGCCTCTAACAGCCAGGATGGAGAAAGCTCTGATCCCTTTCAACCCCTTTTATTTTGTGGCTAACACATCGATTGCATCTAATGGATATAAAAATGGTGGAGGGCACTGTTCCATTTCCAAATTGGTCCACCAACGATGAGATTGTGGGGAATCAACCCGCTGTCATGACAACCGAGGGCCTAATAAGGGCCTCAACGGCTGCCATATTATTACTTCTCTTACACTCTGCCATTAGCAGGTCAGTTGGTCATTTTTAATCCTTAAAAAATTTAAATAAAATGTGATCAAAAAGTTGCATATATCTCAAAATGTAACAATAAAAACTTAACTTTAGCCCCCAAAAAATGAGTTGCCAATCATGTTCATAGATGGAAAAACGAGAGATTATCAGTCGCATAAAATGGCGCCACAGCACAAGTTTCATAAATAATAAACATTTTATATTTTTTTTAAAGTGTTTAAACATAAAGAAAACTCTAAAAATGTGGTATCAACAGAATTGTATGACCTTCAGAATACAAAGAGCATGAACAGTGAACAGAAAAACAAAACTACAGTGTAATTGCATTTTTTTTTTCATATTCCACCTCATAAAATTTGTTTGGGGGTTCCCAGTACATTATATGGTACAGTCAATAACACTATTAAAATGTGCATTTCCCCCCACCAAAAAAAGGTTTCTAAACAAAAAAAAATTAAAAAAAGTTATGGTTCTTGAAGGGCGAGGCGTAAAAATCGAATGCGCCAATAAAAATTGCTGCAGCGGGAAGGGGTAAAGGTTGTTGTGGTTAAGTCTAACATTATTTTTGTACTGGAAAATTGCAAAAATATAATAAAATCTATTAATTCGTCCTACAGCTTCCTATATCTCTGTTGGTGGTTTGTACTATGGGTATGGAAGAAATATTTCAAATGCATCGGCTAGTCTTACAAGCGCTGCAAGGCCAGAAAGAAAGCGAGCAGCAGTGAAGATCATCTCGACCACTGAAAGCCTGAGAGCCTATCAAGCATCCTAAAATATTCGCAATATGAAATCTTGGCCACATGTATGAGTGATTAAAAAGCAGCATTTATCCTACAATCCTTATAATCCTGCCACTATGGAAGGTGTTTTGAGGTAGATTTTATCAGTGAGAAGTAGGAACAAAACAGTTACACTGTCCATACAATTATAACAATTGAACATCATTTTTGATATATGCAATGTGAAGGTAATGTTACATGATATGCCGTGGTTGCAATGAATCCTAAGGAATAGTAACCAGTACAGGCAGTCCTCGGTTTACAACGTTTCGACTTACATCTGTCCCCTAGTTACAAACGGAGACTTATGGGGCATGCTGGCACTTGAAGGTCCATGTTCCACAGCAGAAAGTAGTTGTGGAACGACAAGTTCCAGCAGGCCACAACAGCACATGAGGTGAAACCTTCATAACAGGGACACTGACAGGAAAACAAATGTAAAAGCCCTTCCCTGCACTATCCAAAACTAAAAAAAAAAAACTTTTGTTAATAAATATGCCTGTTCTGACCTACATACAAATTCAACTTAAGAACAAACCTAGGGTCCCTATCCTGTTCTTAACCCAGGGACTGCCTGTATTTTTATAAAATAGTCTCAAAACAACCTAAGCAACACGTCAACAGCAAAAAAACTGCCTTTATCAATTCCCATTAGGCCTACTTCTCATCTGTAGAACAAGTTCTTTCCAGTTGGCTTTGGAGTGCTTGTGTTTTTTTTTCCCTTTTATCTTGCCGTCAAAAGCAGTCCCAAAAATGTTTCATGTCAGTGTCATCAAATGCTTATTCCTTGCTGCAAAAATGGAAATAAAGTACGACCCTCAAATAAAAGCTCAGTTTGTTCTTCTGTAAGTAGCATAAAGAAACACTAAACCTACAAATAAGGCTGCTTTCACACAGCGTAGTTTTGGGGCAGTTTTAACTGTGCTACATTTAAACTGCCTTTATTACCAGCAAGCTTCTTCCAGTTGTCTAAATTGTTCAGAAAGGTGTTTCAACTAAGTAATCATTTCCTGTTTTTGAAGTCTTGTGGATTACAAACACACTAATTGATCACTCACTTTCCAAACTGTTTAGATAACTGAAAGAAGCTTGCTGGTAATAAAGGCAGTTTAATTGGAGCTCAGAGAAAACTGCACCAAAACTGCGCTGTGTGAAAGCACCCTAATCAATAAAAGTAAGTAGGAGGCCACTTGGCTACATTAAGGGCGACATGTATGATTGGGTTTTTCACCCTTTTTCTGGCGTACAATGCACCTAGCTAGTCTATGATGTCTAATGCACCTAATGAATGTGTTAGGTGCCTTGTTCGTAAGACTCAACACTTTCTAATGCGCCTAACATGAGGGGGCGTTCTAGGGGCATGTCGCGTGTAGACACATATATAAATGTGGTTCAGCAAAACTAGGCGCATTACTGCTCGAACAGGCAGACCTATCTCAGTGTGGTCTGTCTGAGCTTGAGGAGTGAAAGTGGAGCTAGATTTGCCAACAGGGCAAAATATGTCCCTTATTTCTCAACTTACACCAGTACAATAATAAAAAGCAATTTCTGATAATTATCAAACTGTATAAAATTAAATTATTTAAATTCAATAATTTCTAATGCCCCAAACATTAGGGGGCATTCTGGGGGCATTATGGAGGTGCGTCGCACCACACTCGTAATATTAGACACATATGAATGTGGTTCGGCAAAACTAGGCGCATTACTGTTCCGATAGGCAGACCTATTCCAATGTGGTCTGCCTGAGCCTGAGGAGTCGAAGTCAAGCTAGATTTGCTGTAAGGGGCAAAAATATCCAATATTTCTGAACTTACACCAGCACAATAATAAAAAGTAATTTTTTATAATTATCAAACTGTATAAAATCTTATTATTTTAATTTAATGAAAAATGTTATCATAAAATATATAATATCCCAAAAATCTAAAAATATCTCCTATAAAATGCATTTACAATTAATAGAATCTAAAACAAATTTTACATTAAAAATCCCATTGATTATGTTGTTCAGATTTTTAGATTTAAAATTTTTACTACATTAAATTTTACATTTATTTTTGCTGCTCTCACCCTTTATTCTACATACAGCAAGAGCCAGCAGAAGCATAGGTATTGCTGGGACCTGTGGTTTCTCTTCAAAGACATGCTATTTTTCTCTTATTTGCAGCCTGTCTATAACCTTAACACATGTTAGGCGCGTTAGTTATGCGCCTAAGTTCCGTAATGCGGCAAACACATAGACAAGTCGCGGCCAACTTTACATACCATTTATGAATACACAAAAACCACTTTCATACATCAGGTGCTGAAAATGAGACTCGACTATTCACTTTGACTCGCCTTTCTTCATGCATGTCGCCCTAAATGTTAGTTTTCAAGTTTTTTCTGCACATTCCTTTAGTGAGAAAATACTTGTTCATTTCCTTATGGTAGAAACCAGTTGTCTTAGATTGGTGAGAAGGAGGCGTGTACCCGTAACTAGCTAGCCTTTTCTTCACAAAGAAGGGCAGAGGTTCAGTGCAGTATCCCTCTTTATACACATGTACACACAAACCTTAGCACTCCTTCTTCATTTAATGTAATGCAACATTTTTTGTAATCATTTATATATACTTTAGTAGAACATTGCGTTACCATTTACAAAAAGTTTTAGGCAGGTAATGAAAAAGTGCTTCAAAAGCTTTCAAATATAGAAGTGTTAATAGTAGAAAGATCTTTATTCACTAACAAAATAAACAGAGAAAATCAACGCAATATTTTGTGTGATCACCCTTTGTCTTCAAAACAACATTAGTTCTTGTAGATACACTTGCAAACAGTTTTTCAAGGAACTCGGTTGTTTCAAACACCTTGGAGAAGTAACCACAGATGGGAAACTGATGTAGCTGCTCAGTTCCTTCATGTAATCCCAGATAGACTTCATTATGTTGGGATGAGGACTCTGTAGGGGCCATGCCATCACTTGTCACACCAAATATTGTTTTCTTCTTCTGTTTATTTACTTTTAATTTTATTAATTGATACAAATAAACTATTAACACTTCTATTTTTGAAAGTATTTTTACTTTCCATATGTCAAAAACTTTTGCACAGTACTGTATACAGTATATGCTGTATATTTAAGAAGTGGTAATGCAAAGTTGTACTAAAATAAAGCATTACGATGGAAAAGAGGAAGGGATATAGTAATGATTTGGGGGAACATTAACATAAATAGTATAGTTGTGCTACATCAAACACTTAAATAGTACTAGTTAACTGGTTCTGGGACGACCACTGTATGTTGAAACCTAACTCTATAGAAACTAGTAACTGGTTCAAAAGCCCCAAAATGTTCCTAACCTAATGCAAGATGAAAAATTAAGAAAATGAAGCAGATAACTAGGACAGATAAAGCGCGTCCTTTCATATAACTTCAGAAAGAGCTCCAGGAGGCTGGAAATCACTTCCTATGAGCTCCTTTGGGTCATGGACTTCATGCACAATGTACCAGAGAAAAAGAAAATGGGGCCCTCATCTGGTGCCCAAAGGAGCTGCTTATCCTAGCACATGTAAAGAACAGTACAGAACATGTAATACCACACTGTACCGTAGAGAGGCGCTACTAGACCGCCAATCACTTCATGCACCTCACTAATACAAGTAAGAGCAGTACAGAACATGTTGTACTGCACTATACTGTAGAGAGGTGTTATAAACTGTCAATCACTGCAAGCACTGCACTAGCACATGTAAGAGCAGTACAGGACATGTAGTACCGCACTGTACTGCAGAGAGGCGCTATAGACCACCAATCACTGCATGCACTGCACTAATACATGTAAGAGCAGTACAGGACATGTAGTACCGCACTGTACTGTAGAGAGACGCTACTAGACCGGCAATCACTGCATGCACCTCACTGATACATGTAAGAGCAGTACAGGACGTGTAATACAGCACTGTACTACAAAGAGGTGCTATAGACCGCCAATCACTGCATGCACCTCACTGATACATGTAAGAGCAGTACAGGACATGTAGTACTGCACTGTACTATAGAGAGGTGCTATAGACCACCAATCACTGCATGCACCTCACTAATACATGTAAGAGCAGTGTGACAGGACATGTAGTACCACACTGTACTGTAGAGGCGTCAGTAGATCAAAAATTGCTACATACACCTCACTAATACATGTAAGAACAGTACAGGACATGTATACTGCAATGTACTATAGAGAGGTGCTTTAGACCACCAATTACTGCATGCACCTCACTAATACATGTAAGAGCAGTACAGGACATGTAGTACTACACTGTACTGTAGAGAGGCGTTTACTAGCCCACCGATCATGCTTTGCACTTCACTAATACTTGAAAGAGAATACAGGACATTTTAGTGCCCTGTATTATAGGAGGTTTGGCTATAGCCCAAACCAATCACTGCAAAACCCCCTCACTAATCCTTTGTAAGAGCAGAAAGGGGAAAGTAGTGGCACGGGTATATGGGAGGGGTGTTTACAGCCCAAACCAATCACGGGCATACACCTCCCCCTTAAAAAATTTTGTAAGAGCAGGTTACAGGGACAGTTTTTACCGCACTGTACTATAGAGAGGTGTTTTATAAAACACCAATACTGCATGAAACCTAAATATTACATGTGGGGATTTTATTTACAGGACATGTAGTACCGAAACTGTACTGTAGGGGGCAAATTAGACCGCCAATCATTTGCATGAACCCCCACTAAAAATGTAAGAGCATTCCCAGGAAAGGTAGTACCGATTTGTACTTTGGGAGGGTGCATGGGACCCCCAAATCCTGAATGTACTGCTTAATATAGGGTTTTACAGCGAACATTTTAATGAAAATTTTGGTTGGATTTTTTCTCCCAAATCAGCAGTGTTGGGGAAATTTGTTTTGGTGAGGGGTGGTTTAAAGGGACAAAATTGTCCTGGAAAGCTCTTTTGATAGGGTAAAAAAAATTTATCCTGAGGCCATTATGTGAAAGGAGCGCTGTACTAGATAGTACCATTCTAGAACAGGTCGCCCGAGCCTGTTGATTTGAAAGGGTCACACTTTTATAAAATAGTTAAGGAAAGGCAGGGGATAAACAACACTATAGAAAAAACGCCCCCTTTAAACTGTGCCCCATGCAGCTCGTCAGCAGGCTAAATGGATCTTCTTAGTGTTTAAAAATTTGAAAGGGGGATAAATAATAGCATCAAAAAAACATAAAAAGGGCAAAACCAAAACAAAACCTCATAACATCATTTAAGGTAAATAAATACATTGTAGCCCAAAGTAAGCTTAATTAATGAAAAAAAAAAGAAATATAAATGGACGACCCTTTTAAAGAAAAACCTGTAAACTTGGTTATGCCCCCCTTGGAGGCCCGGGCACAGGCAAAGGGTAGACCTGCTTTTTTCCGCGCTGTTTTTTTCCCCTTATTCTGTAAGATGCTTTATTTTTAGAGTTTTTTAGTGCTAAAATCTGCAGTTTTCAGCCAGGAAAGATTTCATGAAAAGGTCAGCTTTTTTCAACCCCGCCCACCTGAGGCTGCCCCCCCACCTAAAACGGGATAAACCTATTACTTTGAATGGGCAGAAAAAAAAGGAAAAACCCGGGTCAGTGGGGGGGGGGATGCCTTTGGTGGGTGGGGCAAAACCCCCTACTCAGGGAAAAAGTTTTTTCATTTCAGCATTTTTACAGAAAAAGGGGGAACATGCTGGAAACAGCGGTTTGGGACCATTTGCCTGTGCTCCCCTAGAAAGGGTTCGGGCCCAAAAAAAACCGGCGCACCCGCCCCCGGCCCATGGCTCGTTTGTGCGTCTATTTTACCCGCCCCTTCCCGCTTCCCCCTTTGGCGGGCGCTGCTGAAAACTGCCCCTGCCTCTGCCCGGCACTATTTTCGAGTGGCCATGGGGGGGCACCGACAGTCTCCGGGGGAATTTAAAAGGCAGCACAGGGTCAGGGGGTTCCCTTTTCCCCCTTTTATGGCTTTTGGGAAACCCGGGGCTTTAAATAGGGTTTTCCTTTTCCTCCCTTTGGGCCCGGCCATTTTTTTTGGGTGTCTGTTAAACTAGTAAAGGCCTTGTGCGCTCTCGGCAAATTTCCTTGTCCGTTTGCCCAGCGTTCTGTTCCTGCCTACGTTTTTCACCTAGTTTTCATGCCATTCGGGCTTCACCCAACGTGGGCCAGCCCAGCTCCGGTTTCTAAGTTTCCAAAACTTTCCCTTGAGTCTACCCCCACCAAGTTTCGGTTTGTCACCGGGGGGTTTCCTAGTAAAGGGGTTTTCCCAACCGGGGGAAAATTCCTGCGGAAAAAGTTTGTCCTTTTTTTTTGGGGGGGCCTTTGGTGTTTAAAAGGGGCCCCATTGACTCTGCCCCCTGGCGTGGGGTTTTACGCCAACTCCTCGTGGGGTGACCAGAGGACCCACCTCCCCCCGGCTGAGAAACCCTTTAACAAAAAACAACCCTGGGTGGTTCATTAAAGAACAACTAAAAAAGTAGGGTTGGCAAAAATACGTATATGAATTGGCCCCCAAACACGCTAGTTTTAAATGGCTTTTAAGGGTTGTAGAAGGCACCAGAATGTATGAAAGTTTTTCTCCCAGCCATTTTTTTAAAAAGTTTTCCTGTTCTAAAAGCAATATTTTTTTCAGCCATGCATTTTTTGAAATTGGTTTGGTTTTTGTAAAAACATTTTGGACATTTTTGAAAAAAATTCGGGCGCGAAACGTCCCTGAAAATTTTGCCATTTTTCAAAAGAAATTTTTGTTGGAGAGATTGTGCCAATTTTGGGGTTTTGGGACTTTTCATTATAGAAAAAGGGCCCTAGGGACAGGTGGCCAAAAAGCAGGGGGAGACTGTAGGGAAAAATTGGGTTGCATTAAGTTTTTTTTCTATTTTTTTTTTGGGGGTAAAAATTGCCCCTGAATTTTATAAAAAATTTTTTTTGTGCGCTAATAAATGCAAAAAACATTTTTAAAAGGCTATAGATAGGGGGAAAATTTAAAAGAAAATTTCATTAGAATAGCATTTTCATGAAAGAAGCTTGGTATGATCTTGTTGGGGACCACGGCCCCAGCAATACCTGTGCTGTGGGGCTCTTGCTGTATTCAGAAAAAAGGGTTGAGAGCGCAAAAAATTCCTTTTCCAAAATTTAAATGTATTTGAAAAATAAAAATTCAAAATTTGAAAAAAATTCATCAGTGGGTTTTTTAAATTTTAAAAATTAGTTTTAGTTTTCTTTTTTAATTTACATAATTTTATAGTTGTTTTTATTTTTTTGGGGATTTATTTTTTTTATTTTAAAATTTTATATGATAAACTTTTTTTTAATTAAATTTATAAAAATTTACATTTTATCGTTTGATAATTATCAGAAAAAACTTTTTTTTATTGTACTGGTGTAAGTTGGAAAATATTGGACATTTTTTTTCCCCCAAAAAAGCAAAAATTTTGCTCCACTTCGACCTCAGGTTTAGGAAGATCAAAACCCGAAATAGGGTTGCCGGTCCGAGCAGTAATGCGCCTAGGTTTTTTTGAACCACTTTTATAGATGTGTCTAATATTAGGGGTTTTGGTTTCGAAACCCCCGAAAAGCCCCCCATTTTTTGGCACATTTGGGAAAGTGTGGAGTCTTACGAAAAAAAGGCCTTAAAAAATTCATTTTTGGTTTTTATTAGACATCGTAGCCGGCTCATTTTGGCTCATTTGACACCAAAAAATTGGGGGTTTAAAATTTCGATTATTTCATGGGTTCCCTGGTTTTAGCCCCCATTATTTAAAGTTTCCCTTTGTCTTTGAATTTTTTCAGCCTTCTCTATTTTATTGCATTTATTAAACTTTAGAGAATTTGAATAGTATTAGTTTTATTTTCTTTGCTAAATTCATTTGATTTCTATATTTCTTGTGCGATCTTTCTAAGCCCGGAATGAGTTATTTTTTTAAACCCGCTTTAATGTTTTTAATGCCCGTTGTTATCTTATTACAGTTTTGTTCTTTCCCCAAGCAGCCCAAAATTTGGCCCCCTTTGGCAAAAGTCCTTTCCATTTACCTTTCATGATTCCCACTTAAAAACACTAATCGTTTCCTTAGTTTTAATTGAAATTTTATTTTTTAAAGTTTCAGGTTTTTTTTCGCCCTCTTCTAAGTTTTATTCCATATTATTGTTTTAAATCTTACTAGTGATGCAGAAAATTAGACAGGGGTTCAGGCAACTTGAATCCACAGTTTACCTGTATAGGAAAAGTTAGGAGTTATACCTTTTTTGGGGACAAAGCAAGATTTTTATCAATAAAACCCAAAAGGGGTTCCCAAAAAAGGGGGGGGGGGGGGGGGGGGGAAGGACTTTAAAAATTTGGGACCTTCTTTGGGGAGTTTCACCCAAATACTTTAATTTGCTGGGCTGTCCTGCTGCTTCTAACAATAATATGCAAAATATAAAGTATTAACAACACAAATGACCACATGTATGAAAACGGGCTAGGTTTTAAAATTCACTTTGTGCCCCATAGCAACCCAAACAGGGGCCCCCTAGAACCCAAACAGGCACCCCTGCATTTTTATAAAGGGGCTCTGAAGGGAAAATTTAAATGGGCACTCTGAAATTTGGGTTTTATGGGCAGCCAAAAATGAATTTTTGACTTAGCGGGGGCTCCATACATGGGCCCCCAAAAAGTCAGCTTTTCATCATTCCCTAGATCTTTTCCCAAATTTTAAAAAAAACTGGGCCTGAATTGGGATGTTACATAAAGGGGAAACTTTAAAGCTTTTTTTTCAAAGTCCCAAAAAAAATTTTTTTGGGTTCTGGTGCCCTATTGAAAAAAAACTCTTTTGCCCCTTCTACCCCCTCCCCGGGTTTTTGCATTGGGCTTCCCCGTTTTTTGTCCCTTGGTTTTTTATTTGTCCCTTCCAAATTTTTTTTACATCACCCACAGCGGGTTTCTGATTTGGGTGGGGGTTTAAGGGCCCCCCCCTTACATCACTGTTTACAAGTGAACAGCTTTCAAAGGTGAAGTAAGTAGAGACTCGTGACAACTGCAGCCAATCGCGGCCCCCAGGGGTTGACATCCCGTCGGGGAAATGGGAGAATGTAAAACCCCAAAAACTGGGAAGAGCAAAGTCCCGGGAAAAAGGGGGCGGAGGAAGGGCAGTCTAGTTTTTTTTAAAGGGGCCCCAAAAGCATAAAAATAAAGTGCACATGTTTGTTATTATTTTTCTGTCCGTCACATTGTTTATCCCGCCCAATGAATGCCATTAAAAAAAAAAAAAAAACAGAATGGAGATTTTGTTCCCTCCCTCAGCACCCTAAATGGAATAAAAAGCGAATTTTAAAAAGTGATATAAATTTTCCCCAAAATTTTTTAAACAAAAAAAAGGCCCCTCCACAGCTCTGTACATGGAAAAATAAAAAAAAATATTGCAATCAAATGGTAGGTTAAAAAGGTCCAAAAGTTAATTTTTGCCATAAAAAGACGGTTTTTTTAGATTTGAAACGGGGCTTCATCTTTTGGTCCACATCTGGCTGCGTCCTGAAGGGATTAAAGGGGTTGTACCACCAAAGATATTTATTAATTATCCACAGGATAGGTGATAAAAGTTTTGTTTTCCCCGGGATCCCCGCACTAGAACCCCCCACATATCACTGGAAAAATGGGCCCCAAATTTCCCCTTTCTCCCCACTGTATGCAAAGCGCGGGGAAAAACCTTTTAAAAAGGCAGCGGATGATCCTGCAGACTGCTACTTCATTCAAAGTCTATGAGAAACACAGAAAAGACAAACGCTGTTCTCATCCCAGAGACTTTGAACGAAGCAGCAGTGTGCATGTTCACCCCCTGCCCCAAAATTCCTTCAACCCCAGTAAACCCCAGTTTTAAAAGGGGGGAGGGGGGGAAGCACAAATTTAATTTGGGGGGAGGTCCTTTGAGGGGGCCCCCAGGATAAGGGGCATTTTTTCACCTACCTATGTACAGAATAGTGGCCTTTATTAGGCCCACTCCAACGTCCTCCAAACAATGCCACCTACCCAGTGCCTCCCATAGTGACAGCCATACAATGCACCCATTTTTTCAACCTGCATTCCCGGGAAAACTTTTTACTTTTTTTCCTAGCCCCAAAAAGCCAAACGGCAAATTAAGAAAAAGGGATTTTTCAGAAAAACCAAGAACAGAATATCTGTGTCATGCACCGGCCCCTGAGGCCCTGCACCAGGCATAACAAAGTTTATTAGTTCATTGCGGATTTTTTCTTTAAACCCCTAAGGGAAACCCCTATGATTTAAATGGCCCTGTAGGCCCCAGATGTAAGGTTGGGGGGTCAAGTCAAAAGGGGGAAAACAGTAAACATTTTTTTGATTTTGCAAAAACTAATTGGGCACTCTGCTTTTTAAAGAAAATTTGGGACTGACAGGGAAAATTTTGAGGCAAGTTCACCTTGAAATTTTTTAAGTTCTTTACATTCACAACTTTCGGTCCCCCGGGTGTCATAAAAAAGTCCCCAATTTCTTATCATATTTAATGTGCTTTTTAAAAGTGAGAGTGAGTCTGATTAAAAGGTCAGATGCAAAGTGAGTGACGAGATTGCTGTCTTCAGCCCAAGACCTCCACCTATAAATGTTGATCGGATTCTTTCCTTTATATTAAATTTTTGACATGCTCTTTTAATCTATAACTATTAAGGCTATGTCTTCACTGCAATGAAAAAACGACCCGTTTTTTAAAGTGGTTTTAGGATTCTAAAATCCCCCTACTTTCCCCTTTTTTGTTCGGGGAAAACCCTAGATTTTTGATAGAGAAAAAGACCTGTATTTAATTTTTTCTCGGGTCTTTTTCCCTGCGCCCGGCTTTCTATCCAACATGTTGTAAAATTTAGGGTCGGTGTTTTGGGGTTTTTCCCGTTGTTTTTCCCATTAATCAATTTTTGGGGTTGAGGCCCAAAAAAAGAAAAAAACGGGCCTCGTATTTTGCAAAACATGCCCAAAAAAACCGGGTGGTTTTACTTTGGGAAAAAAAAAATGAGGTTTTGATTTTTTGGCCTTTTTTGACTAATGCAGTGAAAGGACCTAGCCTAAAACTAAATTATCCTAAATAATTGATTTACAGATCCCTTTTAGATTGAAATTATTCTCTGAAAGGGGTCCTAAAAACCCTCTGTACCAGTTTTTTGTTGTTTTATTGTTGCCTTGTTTCTTTGTTTGGACTTATGTTATATACAATATCTCACAAAAGTAAGCCCACATTTTTATATGTATTTTATTTTATATGATCATGGAACAACACTGAAGATATGACACTTTGACACAATGTTTAAAATTAATTTAGTGTACAGCTTAAATAACCCGTTTAAATTTGCAGGGAAACCCCCAAAATAAAATTTAAAACAGAGCCCTTATGTCACCCCCTAAAATGAAAATGGCAAATTGTGCCCTATTTTCCATTTTTCCCCCCATGGTATCTGTGACTCATTAGTTTTTGCAAGGTCTCAGGTGGGGGAAATGGGGAGCAGGTGTGTTACGTTTGGCGTTTTTGCGTCCACTCTCCCATGATGGTCACTGGGAAGTTCAAAATTTTCACCTTATGGCAAAGAAATGTCCCGAGGATCGGAAAAAAAAAAAAAATGGTTTCTCGACATTAAAAAATTGCCTAGGCTGTAAGAAAATTGCCAAACCCCCCTACAAAACTGGGCCCGCAAACACCCCCTTTAAAACCAAAAACCATACTGGGGTTTTAAAAAGGGAGATTCTATTCGAAAAAGACCTACCATGGTCGATTTAAAAAAGGTTTCGCTAAACTTGCCCCGCGTTATATCCTGATATGCTTCCAACATTGTGAAAGGGTTTTAAAAAGGGGGGGGGGGGTGTTGCAGAGCTCGGGCCATGTGCCCCAAAAACTGCATGAATTGGTCTGCGGCCTCTTCTATGATGTGAAAAAACCCCCCTTAGATTTTTGGGCAGATTCAGTATTTAGAACCCCCTGAAAATTCAACAGTACATACTGCTGTGTAGACCGCAATTAAAAATGGTTGTAGTTCCACACAATTTTTTTCTGGCGTTTTTAAAACCCAAAGATTTTAAACAGGGTGATTTTCTCCCGGGGTTGCCGGCGGATTTCGTACATTCAATGTATGGGACCGATGGCAAATCTGAAAACCGACTGCGGTTTTTAGCATACATCTGCGCTAAAAACTATGGTTCAGCCAAAAGTCCACAATGAAAAAATTAAAAAATTTTTTAAAATGCTGTGTAACTAGGTAAGGAAAAGTTTTCCAAAAAAACCCTTTTATCTTTTGGTTGATTAACCAAAAATTAAACCCTTATTTTGTTCAGATGGTGTCAGGTGTGTGTGATCCCAACCAGGGAAGAAGTACAAAGACAAGTGTGTATTGCCTACAGTCAAGCATGGTGGTGGGAGTGTCATGGTGTGGGTAGCATGACTGCTGCCAACTGTCGGGAGCTATAGTTCATTGATGAAATCCTAAATGCAAATATTTACTGGGACATATGGCGGCATGGGGCCCCTTTTTTGGAAATGGGTACAGACAGCATTCCAAAATGATAACAAACCAAAAAAAAAACACACTCCCAAGTGATACTGCCCTTTCTATAAGAAAAGGGGTTAAAAGGTGCGGACTGGCCCAAACTATCTCAACTAAACCCCATTGAGTTCTGTGAAGTATCCTCAAACGAAGGTGGGGGAGCGAAGTTTTAACATCCACCAGCTTTTTTGGAATTCAAGGGGGGGTGGGGAAAAGGGTTCCATGTCTCAACCTTGAAGCTTGGATTCCATATGTCCCCTATGCTTCACCCCTTTAAACGTTTACTAAATCTTTTCAATTAACTATTTTATAGTTACATAATTCAGCTAAAATCCACTTTACAAATACTACAATAAATTTACACAAAAATTATTATGACTTGGTGCGGACTTACCACTACTGTTTTATCTGTGGAAATTCCTGCAGTGGAAAATAACCAACATTTACATCCTATGTCAACATACCCTATAGGTCTAACCAGGAGTGTTCATTTATTACATTATTATTATTTATTTTAAAGTGCCATTATTTCCAGGGTGCTGGACATACATGGGGGATTACATCCAGTATCTCACAAAAGTGATTACACCCTTCACATTTTTGTAAATATTGTATTATATCTTTTCTTGGGACAACACTGAAGATAGGACACTTTGATACAGTGTAAAGTATTCAGTGTAAAGCTTGTATAACAGTGTAAATTTGGTGTGCCCTCAAAATAACTCAACACACAGCCATCAATGTCTAAACTGCTGGCAACTAAGTGAAAATGGACAAATTGTGCCCAAAGTGTCAATATTTTGTGTGGCCTCCATTATTTTACAACACTGCCTCAACTCTCTTGGGCATGCAGGTCACTAGAGCGTCACCCCATCATGATGACATCACGGAGCTTTTGGAAGTTAGAGACCTTGCGCTCCTCCACCTTCCATGTGAGGATTTCCAACAGATGCTCAATAGGTTTAAGTCTGGAGACATGCTGGGCCAGTCCAGCACCTTTACCCTCATTTTCTTTAGCAAGGCAGTGGTCATCTGGGAGGTTTGTTTGGGTTCATTATTGTGTTGGAACACTGCCCTGCAGTCCAGTTTCCTGGGGGAGGAGATCATGCCATGCTTAAGTATCTCACAGTACATGTTTGCAATCTTGGTTCACTCAATGAACTTTAGCTCCCCACAGCCGCAGCCCCAAATACAGCCCCCAAACCTGCCCACCCATGCTTGACTGTAGGCAAGACACACTTATCTTTGTACCTCTCACCTGGTTGCCGCCACACATGCTTGACACCATCTAAACCAAATACATTTATCTTGGTCTCATCAGAGCACAGGATATTGTTACAGTAATCAATGTTCTAAGTCTGCTTGTCTTCAGCAAACTGTATGTTGGCTTTCTTGTGCATCATCTTTAGAAGAGTTTTCCTTCTGGTATGACAGCCATGCAGACCAATTTGATGCCCTGTACGGTGTTTGGTCTGAACACTGACAGACTGAACCCCCATCCATTTAACCTCTGCAGCAATGCTCATGTAGAGCATTCAGGTCCTCAGAAAGTTCTTTTTCCATGAGGTGCCATGTTGAACTTCCTGGGACCAGTATAAGAGAGAGAGAACGTTAACAACAAATTTTTTTATTCTTTCTCCCCCAAATTTAACCTGAGACCTTGTTACACTAAAAATTTTCCTGCACCATGGGGGTAAAGGTAAATTGGGGACAATTCCCTCTATGTTTTTTCCTAGGGGTGTTCCACTTTTTTTGCCCGTGGTTTTTAAAAAAATTTATGCTGTCTATTGAGTTAAACAAACCCCAAATGTGGCTAAATTTAAATTCTATCAAAGTGTTATATATACAGTGCTGTCCCATGAAAAGATATAATACAATATATATAGAAATGGGAGGGGCGTACACATTTTTTTGAGATATATATATAGAAGTGGGACCTGGTGTTATGTCAGGTGCTTGGGTATGGTTATAGGTGTGGGGGTAAAAAAGTCCCCCTTTTTCTTCTCTAAATGCTGGGAGGCATGCTTGATTTGTTACGGGAATAATGCTGCAAAAGAAAACGAGAAAAAAAAACAAATTACTCCAAATACTGACATTTAAGGAAATTTCTAGAATTTTCCCTTAAAGTTGATAGGTTTCCCGGTTTTCCTTTTGGGACCACACTTATCCCGAAAAATGACCTTGAAACATCTCCGTTTTGAACAGCAACTTGGGTTTTTCTTGGGAAAAAACTTAATTTAAAAAAGGGGGAGTCCCCACCACTTCTTTTTTAAAAAAAAAAGAGGGTTTTTTAGGCCCTTTCTGAAGGGAAAAATGGGAACCCGACCTCTTTTAAAATTGATGCCTATTCTTACGATAAGTCATCAATGTCTGTAGTTAGATAACCCCTTTAAACAAGTGGCAACATTTGATGTACGTTTAAAGTTAAAATTTTTTAAAAAGGGGTAAAAAGTGGGGCGGGTTTTGGGTTTGGGGATACTCTGATCCAACCATTTAACTACTTAAATACCCCAGTAAATTGACCATTGGGATCTAAATGAAATTTCAAATTGTGCTGGGTACATTTGTTTTGGGAAAAAGGGGGGGGTTTTTTTCACAACCGCCTGAAATCAAACCCGACCATTGTCATGGGGATTTAGGGAAACCCAATTTAAAAAACCTCCATGACTGTTATCTTAATACTCCTATTACATCTTGTCTAATAGAAGAGCCATGTTAGAACACTATTCTGCGATACCATTGTATTTTGAAATTTTAAAAATGAAAAAAAAAAGGTTAAACATACAGTAACTGGATCACTTTCAAACCCTTTTAAAATTTAATTTCCCTTAAAAAAATAAAAATATTTCCTTTATGGTAGCTCTGTAGAAAAAAAAATTACCCAGGGCAAAAAAAATTTATTTTTATTCCCCAAAAATTTGGGAAAAAAATTAAAAAAAAAAAGTCGCTTTAATCCCCAAAAAGGTTTCCAATAAAAAAAACTTAAAATTTTGCAAAAAAAAAGGGGGCCCCTTTTCACAGGTCAATTAAATTTTATTATTTTTCCAAAATAATAAAACCCTAATAAATAATAAAACCACACAAAAAAAAATCCAGGGAAAAAGGGATAGACATTAAAAAAAAAAACCTTTTTAATTTTTTTAGGCCATATTTAAAAGGGGGTATAACGCTTCATCCCGTTCGGGTCTTTTCAATTTTAATTTTTTATTTTCTCATTCCTGAAATCCAGGGGGTTCCTTTCCCCCCCCCAGCTGGGGGTTTTTTAACTGAAAGGGGGGTGACTTTACCCTCCCTTTAATGTTCATGCTCGTTCCGGGGTCAGTGTGTTTTTTTTGAGATCAGTGCGGGAGGGGGTACACATCATTCCCCCCCCCCATCTTCCCGAGAGCCACATGTCACTTGTCATCCCCTCCTTAAAGCAGTCCTTTTTTTTTTGGGAAGAACTTCTTGTTTACATTCCAAAGCCCGCATTTAGTCTAGACCCGTCTTTTAGAACTCAAGCACTGAAACTCTTTTCCTTTTCCCCGCTGGAGGTTTTTTACAGTTGAATCCAGTCTCTAAAGAACTCATCAAGAGCATCATAGATCCCGTCTCCTTTCTTTTTACACCCCAGGACTTTAGGGCCCCAGGGACAATTCGCTGTTTTTTATTGTAGAAGCACTGCATTTACAGGCAGCTCCCCGGCTGAGTGAAATGCTGCCGGGCCCCTTTTTTCGATGAGAGAGGCAGGAATTCACGGGTCCAAGAATTCGACCGGGGCCAGACAGAATAAAAATTTTAAAGCCGTCACCCCAAGAAATGAAAGGGGGTGGGTTCCCACTGGCACTGGGGGAAAAGTGTTTTTCACAAAACGAAGAAAGGCAGACTGTGAAAACAAAACAGCTCTGGGAAAAGACATCCAAGGGAAAGTTCACACCCCCCTTTTTCCCAAAACCAAAATTTTTTTGTAATGATAAAACCCTTTTTAATCTTTAAAAAAAAAATCCCCAAAAAAAGGGATGGGCTACAATTTTTAAAGCCCTGGTACAGAGCCTGACGAAGTGGTGCAGAAGACAGGAGTATTCTTTTTAGTGTTCCTTATACCCCAGTGTTATATCAGTAACACCAAGACCCAGCCAAGACAAACAACAACCATTTTCTTGTCTCCAAATCAGATTAGAAAGCAAAAAGACTACAAGAAAAAAAAAAATCCAAAAGGGGGACACCCCAGTTCGAAGTTTGCAAGGGTCAATGTAATATGTTCCCCCCAAAAGGGGCTGGGTTTTTTAACTAAACATATCAACGTATAAAAATTACATGTTGTACTATTATTTCTTTTTATTAAAGTCCCGCTTTTATTCGGGAATGCGGGATGAAAAAAATTTTTCAAAACCCCGTCCCCGTTTTGGGGAACAACCAACTGGTTGCCCCCAAAAATTATACACCCAATAACTTTGTGTTTAGCATTATAAAATTTACAAAATTTAAAACGCACGGTTTTTTTGGTTAACCGGAAAATTTTTAACCCCATCACGCGATAAAATTTGGTTTAGAAACTGGGGCAATTAAACTATTACTATCGGGACCATTTCGGCACTACCTGTCATTTTGGCGGGCCCCAAAACAGCCTTTGGGGCATAGAGGCCCGGGGGACTGGGTGTGCGATGGGCATTCGTGATGTGTATGGGGGTCCCTTGGGTGGAAAAAACACATGACCTCTTTTACAAAGAACAACCCCCTTTCCCGTTTAGCATCCCTTTTGTCCCTGTGGGCCCCCAAAGAGCAGGACCGTGTGTTAGCTTTCCCCCCAAAACAGCTCAGCGACACAGTTTTTCATTTGGGGGAAAACAGACAACTATGCTTTAGAATTTTTAAAAAAGCAACAATGGGTTTTTCAGCCACGGAAGGGGGGGGAGGGGGCCGGGGGGGGGGGGGCTTTCGGGGGAACACAAAACAGACAGGCAGGCTTTTTAAAGGATGTGTTTTTTTTAGCCCAGACTGCTTTTAACCTGTATTGAAAAGGCTTTTTTTTTTCCCCGTTTTTGGTGAAATAAATACCCCTTTTTTTTTTTTTTGCAGCCCCTTTTTTTTTAAAACCCACCTTGTCCCTTTTATTAGGAAACAAACTTTACTAATTAAAATGCAGGGGTATGTCATAATTGCAAAAACCACCTTTTTATTTAAACTGTAAAAAACGATTTTAAATAGGTTTTTTTTTCACTTTTTTGGGAGCCCAGTTTTGTTTTAAAAACCCCCTGTACTTATATTAGGATACAAAACTTTTTTTATTTACTGCAGGTTATGTCATAGGCAAAAACCCCCTTTTTTTATCCAAAAACGAATTTTTAAATAGGTTCTTTTTCATTTTTTTGCAGCCCATTTTTTTTCCCAAAAACCCCCTTTTACTTTCAATAGGAAAACAGAACTTTTTTTGTCACCCGCGGTGGGTTTTTCAAAGGGGCAAAAACCACCCTTTTTTTATCCTTTCACAATTTAATAGGTTTTTTTTTACTTTTGTGCAGCCCAGTTTTTTTTCAAAGACCCCCCTTGTACTTACAATAGGAAACAGAACTTTTTTTATCCCTGCAGGGTAAAGTCATGGGGGGCAAAAAAACCAAACCTTTTTTTTATCCGTAAAAACATTTAAGTATTTTTTTTTCCCCTTTGTGCAACCCATTTTTTTTCAAAGACCCACCTTGTACTTACCCAAAAGGGTACGAACTTTTCAAATCACTCAGGGGTAGTCAAAGGGACAAAAACCCCTTTTATTATCCGTACACAATTTAATTATTTTTTTTTTAAAATTTTTCGCAGGCCTTTTTGTTTCAAAGACCTACCTTTGGGACTTAAATAGGATACAAAAATTTTTTTAAAAACTGCTGGTGTAATTTTTATTGGTGCAAAAAACCACCTTTTTTTTATCCGTACAACTTTTAAAAAAGCTTTTGTTTCATTTAAATGCAAACCCCAAATTTTTTTCAAAGGTAAACCCTTTTACTTTCTTTTGGGTACGAAATTTTCTAGTAATTGGGTGGGGAAAATTTTTTAGGGGCAAAAACCCACCTTTTTTTTAACCGTACACAAAATTTTTTTAGGTTTTTTTTACTTTGGCCCCGGGGCCCTTTTTTTCAAAGACCCACCTTGGGACTTACCTTAAAATAGCAGAAATTTGCAGTAAAGCTGTTGTAATTTTAAAAGGTGGGAAAACCCACCTTTTATTAAACCGACACAAAATTAATTTTATTTCCCCTTTGGCGCCCGGCCCTTTTTTTTTCAAAGAAACCCCCTTATACTTAAATTTTAAAAACAGACATTTCCCTTTGTAATTGCAGGGGTATTTCATTGGTAAAAAAAAAACCTTTATTTTCCCCTTTTCCGTATAAAAAATTTAAATAGCATTTTCAAAAAAGCCACCCCTTTTATTTTCATTTGGGTACAGGGAAAATTTTGTAGTTAAAGTTTGGGGGGATTTCAATTTGGGGCAAAAACCCCCGTTTTTTATCTGTAAAACTTTTTAAAAAGCTTAATTTCCGTGGTTCGGGCCCCAGTTTTTTTTTAAACAGCCACGTTGTACGACAAATTTTGATAGAAAAATTTTCTAGCAACTTTTTTCTCGTTTTTCCCTTGCTGCAAAAAACGCAATTTCCATCCGGAACTTCTGAAAATTTTTTTTTTGGGGGCTCGTTGAATCTCAGTTTGGGGGCAGGTTTGGGGCACTTGTATGATATTTTGTTGAAAACTACAATTTTAAAGTCCCACCCGGGGCCCGTTTTAAATCCCGGGGGCTGAAGGAAAAAAACACTGTTGAATTTTTTTTCCCCTTTCGGTTCTTCCACCAAAACCCCCATTTTCAAGGTATTTTGCTAGAAACATTTCATTTGCTGTAGGGAAAATTTAAGGGGTTTTTAAAAATAGCCCGTGATTTTCCATTTTTAATAAGAGACGTCAAAATTTTCTTCCATTTCTTTTTTTAAAATTTTTTTCTTTCCCAAACATAAGAGAAATGCGGGGGGTAAGGGGAGCAAAAAGGGTTTTAGGAACCCTGGGTAAGGACGAGAAAAGTCTCCTTTCCCGTGCCCGGTGACAACATTTCAACCGCGGATCCTCGGTTTCAGGGAAACCTTTAGGCTGCATCAACCTTTGGGCAGGGGGCCCCGTGAATCTCAGTAACGAACTGCTTTGCCCAAACGTTCTTTTAGTGGGTTAAAGCAACCTGCATCCACAACCTTACCTCCTCGTCCTCCCCGTCACGGCCCCAAATGCCCCCGTCAGCATCCGTCCAACAGAAGTGAATGCAGCCCAAAAGTTTAACCTTGTACCCACCCCTGTGGAAAACCATTTTTTTGAAACCTCTTTTATGCAAAATGTGGGTTTGGGGGCAAAAGGGGATTTCCCAAAGGGTCAAGAGCCCAAAGTGGGGGAATTTTTTCTGCTCCCGACGCCCAAATTAATGATGCCATCAAGAAGGAGAAGGAAACCGGTCAATCAGCAAAAATCCCGAGGGGTCGGCAAACCCTTTTCAGTGCCTTTTCTTTTTTAAACCCCCCAGCTCCTGGGTGCAGAAAGTCAGGACCGAATCACCGGGTTAAGGGTGATGATGACATTGCGGAACCCCAAAGTTCTTTTCAGCAAAATTTTCTTGCGAGTTTCTTTTAATTTCGGGCGAGGAGGAAGACGATGGGGGATTTTTAGTTTCGGGGCCCCCCCTCCCAAAAAAAAGAGGGGAACGCAGAAATCCCCCTAGAAAGGGTTCCGCCAGCCCGAGCAGCGGAAACATCGCTTCCCCGCTTATCCCCCTCGAAAAGGCCCCCCGGGGCCTTTTTCGAGCCCAAACCTCCGATTCATCCACCCATGTCCCTATGTCCCCCTTTGGCCCCTTTAAAAGCCCTAAGTAAGGCAAAATCTTAAGGGGTTTAACCACCACCAACAAGTCAAATCAAATGCAGCGAAAATTTATGAATTGGGAAAAGGCCGGAAAAACTTTTCCAAAAAAACCACAAAATTCCGGGCAAACCCCAACCACTCTCACACCCCTGTCTCCCCCCCCTTCTCCTCCTCCGCTAAACCCCAAGGGGTTTTCCCCACTTTGGGCCCTGTCTCTTAAGTCATGAACAGGGAAAGCCTCCGCTTTAGCCTCCCTGTCCGCCCCAGAACCCCCAAACACCACCAAACCCATCCTATACCCTTTTCCTTCCCCCAGTTTGGGCACCTGGGACCCATACACCGGCCCCCTTTTTAAACAACCCCCTCTGTCTTCCATTTGGGGGCAAAGAAACCCCTTTAACCCCAAACCCTCCCCAAAAAAAAAAAAACCTGAATTCGGATTGCCAAAGGGTTTGGGCCCTTTGGGAAAAGTTGCCTTTCCCGTCTGGGACACAGGGTTTGGTTTTTCCCCCACATCATGGCCCTTGCCCGTCCCCCCAAAACCAGAAGGCCCAGCGGGAAATTTTTTTTCCCAAAAACCGTCCCTTTCCCTGGCCACAACGGGTTTTCTAAAATTTCAAGCGCTTGTCTGCATCTGTTCCGGGGAAAAGCCTCTGCCACTGGGCACATGGACTATTAACCCGCCAAGGCCGCTATATTTTCTGTTACCGCTTTACTTGGGGACTGGGTGAATGGGCCCCGGTGGGGACGGTGGGGTTTTTCAGGGTCGGCGCACGCTCTTCAAAAAATGCAAGGGGTGTGGGACACGGGCCCAGAAAACCAAACCGTTTGAAATTTAAACTTCTTGGGGGACTGTCCACACACAGTCAGGAGCTTGGAAAGACTCCCCCGCAACGAGAAAACCGGGGGGGTGGCTGGTGACAAGAACCTTTGCCGGCCAATTTTGGTTTTGCGAAACGGTCGAAAATCTCGCCCCCTTAAGATCGGTAAGGGTGGGGCACAAACCCTTTCCTGCACATTCAAAGAACCTTGGGCGTCCAGAAATTTCTTTAAAACGTTTTCCCTTGGGCCCGGACGCCCGCTTAGAAGGGTCGAGGGCCCCGATTTTGCACTTCCGCCATTTGGGACCCTGCTTCGTCCCGCCTGGGGCGTTGCAGCATCAGCCACCTCCCCACAACCGTCTCATTGGTTTAAAGTGGCAACAAGCTGGAATTCCACCCCCACATGGGTCCAGCGATTTTGGCCCGCACGCAATTTTTTTTTTTTATTTTTACCATACGAATGACAAAATGGGCCCGACAACACGGTGCGGACCTCGGGGGGTTTAGCCACCAAGTGGGGGGCAAAATTTAAAGTCTTTTGCACCACCTTTCCATTTTTAAAAAGCCACCAAAATTTTTCGGGGCCAGGGCTAGGCAAGGGGGGCCCTTTAGCTCTCAGGGTTTTATCAATCTTAGGCAATTTAGGGCTGTGTTTAACGCTGGCCAAGGGGGAGGATTCCTGGGCACCGACGTTAAAACCCACGTCCCTGCCCTTGGGAAAAAGGTTGGGGCGGAATTTGAGGTGGAGGGGGAAGAAAGAGGGAAAATCATTTTTTCTTTTGCCCCTCGACCCCAGAGGCTTGGGAAACAAGGCTCCCCCTCTCACATGATGCTTGGATCCCATTTCCCCCCAAAAAATGATCCTCCCCATTTTAAAGGGCCCCAGATTTGGGCATTACTGGGTGGGCCCCCCCCTGGGCCCCCTAAAAAAACAAAACTCACACTTTCCCCCACCCACCCAAATAGAAGTAAAATGCAGGAAATGGGGGACCTTTCTTTTTGATCAACTGGGGCATCGTTGCGTCTGGGTTTTACGTTTTTTCAAATTCCCCGGTGGAACAACCTCAGCAACTTACAGCATAGATTCCCAAACTCACATGGGAATGTGGCAGAAGCCTAAAGGGTACCTCTGGGAATCTTTATTTTCCACCTCACCAAAACCCTGAAAGCAGGCAAAACAACAACACACAAAACCGGCTTAAGATCATGGGGGGGGGGCCCAAAGACTATCTGCGTTCCCCAACACCGATGTTTTTTTAATTTTTTTCCCGGGCCCAAACGACTTCTGGGGACCAAAGGGGTAAGGGGCCCGAGCCCGCTCGCCACGCCAAAGGTGTTGTCCTGCCCCCGCACCAGTGTCATATCTGAGCGGAAACCCTTTACACAGCTGGGGGAAATCATTAAAAGAAAAAAAAAACCATCCATTTTTTTTTTCCCCGATAATGGGGACGGACCCCCGCCTTGGGGTCTCAAAAACCCCACCCCCGTAACTCGGGCACTGCTAGCTTTAACCGCGTGCTAATAGAACGGGAAAACCAGCCCCGGCCCCTCAAAACCCCACCCCCCTATAACCGGGCCCCGAATGCTAACCGGGGTGTTAATGATGACGGACGCCAGCCCTTTCTCTCACCACACCCACTGAAATGTCCGCCCTGCCAGCTGAACCTGCGTGATCCACGTTTACAGCCTCACCCACCTTGATCATTAATTTCCTCCAACCCACTTGACAGTAGAATGAAGGATTTTCAGACAGGCCTCGTTGACGTACTGGGGACATCTGTTTCGTTTGCTTCACATTCTAATGTCACGGTGGAACAATGTCACCAGTAGAATGGCACGTAGTTCTAGCAGCAGCAGTAATGGAAAATGTGCTGTTTTTAATTTAGTTTATTTCTTATTGAGAAATTTTCTGCTGATGGTCCATAAGGGCACCTGTGCGGGTTTTTGGGTCATGCTGAATCCAGGACATGGATAGTCAATGTCCAGTTTTAACTGAAATGGTGGTTGAAAGACTCCTTTTCTGGCACTTTTTTAATCTGGGGGTCATGCAGGTTTGGGGCTCATGCTGTGGCCCAGGACAGGTATAGTCATCCAGTTCAACTAAATGCTGTTCAAATACTCCTTTTTCCGCACATTTAATCTATGGTCAGAAGTTTAATGTCATACTGTGGTACAGGACAGTTTAGTCCATGTCCAGTTCAACAAAGGTGGTTCAAAGACCCTTTTTCCACTTTTAATCTGTGGTCATGAAAGTTTGAGGGTCATGCTGTGGCACAGGACAGGTATAGTCAATGTCCAGTGAAACTAAAATGGTGGTTGAAAGTCTCCTTTTTCCGGCACTTTTTAATCTGTGGGTCATGCAGGTTTGAGGGTCATGCTGCGGTACAGAACATGTATAATCAATGTCTAGTTCAAACAAAATGGTGGTACAAGACAGGGATAGTGAATGGTCTGTGACTTTTTTTCTGTGACTTTTATAACCTAATTGTGTTGCCTAAGATGTAGCACATACCCAGTTTACTGTTGTTGATGTTAATTCCAGCTTCTCCAGCCCTGTTTGGGTGTAAGAATGAAGGTGTTGTTCCTCTCCCATAGACTTTAATGGTCATCGGCGATAATCTATTATAATTGACGATATCGACTATCGACCCGATGACGATAGTCGATGTAATCGCTCATCACTACAAGTAACAAATCTATGTAATTGTGAAGTAAGGGTATGTTCACATGACACAGTTTGCCATTGGAAAAGTCTGTCATAGAGATGATACCTTTGGATTTCTCTTGTAGATTTTCACTTCGTAGCAGCAGTTTTTACCACAGTTTTGGATGTATTGTAAAGGGACTAATAACACTGGGGAACAAAAAAATATACAGAATTTTTTTGGTGCCTAGAAAGTGTGACCTTATTCTGGACATTTGAGCACTGCTGAATTTGTAAATCCCATCCATTTTGTTCTAGCAGCTCTAGTTTATGATTTGTTGATTATATGATTTTACATTGTTCTTGTGATTCATTTGTCTATAAATATTTTGGCAGAGCGACCACTGGTAGTCGCATGATCCTGCCACTAGAGGGTGTACAGCCGAGACCTGCTGCAGAGGCGCCACCAAGGACCTGGTCTCGGTGGGGAAAAGCCACCTATATTCCGTCAGTGATGATTTATGACTGACGCTTACAGTAGCGGCTAGAATAGCAGCAAGGCAGCTATGTATGGGTTGGCTCTTTCGGGACAGCTATAGTGTCGGGTGGGTGGCTGTCCCTGCATTCCAGGTCGGGGTTTTAATAGGTCTCTGGAGACCTATTAAAGGCCTCCTACTTCAGTTAATCGGGGGGCGTGGTCTGCTACCTGGACGTTGGAGCAGCAGAGCTGAGGAGAGAGCTCTGGCGCCCAAGAGGCTGAGGGAAGCCTTTACCGTTTGGTGACTTCTGTGGTGCATTGGTGGTACTGGACGCTAGGTTCAGACCACGTATAGAGAGGGACTAACATGTTTAGTCAGTGGCCAGACGGCCTGAGGGTTTTGTTTGCTTCTTCTGTGCCTCAATAAAGCTGGCTGAGGCCAGTCTAAAACAGTAGCCTGGTGTCAGCGTGCCATTCCGCCTACGAAAGACGGCGATCCCAGAGTCCAAGCGTGAGTGAGGCACTACAATATATTGTGCAGATGAATACTATTGGATTTGCTCAGACGCATTGATGTTTTTGTTTGCATGTGTTTTTTTAAATGTTCCAAAATTTATGTCTTTTCTGTTTCACATGACTTTCCAACATTTCTTTAGTACTATATTGCGTGACCACTACTTTCAGCAGCAGATACTTGGAAAGGCGACAATGCTGGATCTCCAAAGCTCAGCTCGAGCTGATAGGGAAAAACGGGTGTCATCTTCAGAATCAACACCCCAAACATACTCAAAAATGGTTCCAACTTTTAAGGCACCAAAATGAGTGTTCCAAAATGAGTGTCTAGGCTACCCAATGTTGGATCCAATTTGATTTCAAATCTGCAGCGGAACAAATCTGCCTCGGTAGTGTGAAGAACAGTGTGTATTCCCATTGATAACAATCTGATGAAGCTACCACATGGAATCCTCATGAAAAATTAGTCATGTGAACATACCCTGAAGTTACCCATACGACTGCTGGGAGAATATTCAGACTAAAGGCAGATGTTATCCTGGTTATGTTTGAGCCTGTTTGAGTCTGTGCTGTAGCCATAGGGGGACAGGGATTGAAGTTGCACCTTGACCCTCTGCCATAGACAAGGGCATCAATGCTATAAATGTTGATGGTAGTACAGGGTTGACAGGAGAAGTGAAAGTTTTGCAGTTTGCTTCAAACTATACTTCTGAGTCCAGAACCCAAGTGCCTCAAGGAAGCATTGCAAACCACAGAGCTCTTAGACTGCAAAGTTTTTTTTTTTTAATCTGGGGCGGAGGGTAAAGATTTTGTCTTGTTCTTTTCTCCTTGGTGATGATAAAATCTTGTATATCTATGTTTATGTGAGAAACATAAGTTTCAAAGAGGCCGCCTGCATTCTTACACCCTTGATTAGAGTCCAGCCCTGTCTTAGGACCATAAGGCGATAACATTTTGCTATACACAGCATATTCAGTCTCACACTCCCCCCCTCCCCCCCCACCTGGGACATTCTTCATTTGCTCATGTCATGCTAAAGTGACTGAAGATACTGCTGCAGGGGTTTCTGCTTTTGGAGGAGAAAAGTCACCAACTTCTTATTTTATGCCTAACAGCTAAACAAAACTAGATAATTTAACATATGATCCACTGATCTTTGGAACAAACTAGCTCAGTCTAAAAGCAACCAAGGCGCAGATCCAGAAAGGTAGCATGGGGGGTGGAAAACTGTGGTGCACCGAGTATGCTACGACACAATTATTTACTATTCACCACACCTTACCCCATGAATTCATAAATCATAGCTGCAAATAATAAAAATGCTATAAAATGCCTGATTACTAAAAGATAGCACTGTAGAAAGTGTTGGAGTTACTCAGGTTTTCATGAATGAGGTCCACATTACTCAAATAGCAGCATGAATTATAGTGCTGTACGAAGCCCATTAATGGGGCCAAGCCACTTGTCAGTAACAGGATCAGGCAAACAGTATAGAATGAGTAAAAACAGTGCCAAATAATGCTTGACTTCTGGATACGGGATAAACCCCCACTCACTACAAATAACCCAAACTACCGTATATACCGTATACGGTATATACACTTCTGAATAAATACACAGCATGTCATTTCTGGTGTTAAATGGCCACAGCTTTATTTAAAACCACATGATTACCACAGTCACAATAAAGAGTCAGGTGCAAATATGCATTTGGATTCAAGGATACCATGAGATCCCCCAGCTGCCTTCCATACCGCAACCGGTGAGACAGCAATCAAGGCGCGGCATGTTTTGGCCTGACATTCTAGCAAAGCCAGTCCACTTCCAGGGCACCAATGACCCTACCAAAGATCCTCCCTCTACAACCAAGCTGCCCCTGAAAGACCATCCCCATCTTTCAGGCTGGCCTCCAAAGCTCAGCCTGTCCACCACCATTAAGTTTAACATCTTCTATTAGTTAAAATTGGTCCCACATAATTTGCCTGACTTCCCAACCACAACATTAAGGGCCACATGTATGAAACATGTCTAGGTCTAAAACTCACTTTGTTGCCCATAGCAACCAGTCAGGGCGCCATTCTCATTTTTTTAGAGCACTAAATGAAATGAGAGGGGCGTTCTGATTGGTTGCTATGAGCTCTGATTGGTTGCTATGGGCAACAAAGTGAGTTTTAGACTTAGACAGTTTTCATACATGTGGCTCTAAGTCTTGAAATATCTTAAAAGTTTTATTTATATATATTTTTTTATTCTTTTCAAGGCCTGTAAAATAACATTTAAAACTAAAATCATGTCAGACTCCAAAGAAGTCACGAAACCCCCAACTCAAGAAGAGTCATCATCCAGCACTCAGGAGAGGAAAAACCCCTGTGGAGGAAACATCTAGGGAACCACATGATCCAAGGATTACCCTTCTCCTGGGCTTAAAGGGTAACACTAAATAAAATCGAATATGATATCGCCACATTTTACAAGGTAACAAATGTATTGTACAGACATTATACAGATAGGTTAAACAATTTTAATGATTCATAAACCAAAATCCAACAGGGTTATCAGTTAAAAATTATCAAACAAACAATTATACAGGACAATCAAATTAAGGTTAGGCAGGTGGGCGGCAAGTTTCTTCCATTCCATCTGGTGAGAGAGATGATGAGACAATGAAACAGGCAACTAACTATCTTCAAAAACTCCACCCTCCTAATTGTAAAACAACCCTCACTCAGATACTCCTCTGCTTCTAAAAGGTAATCACCCCAGCATAAAACCACCAACCACCCAATTACATATATACAATAACTACTAAAAGCATTCAAGATCCCCCCCTTCCACAGTCATGTACCCCTCAGAAATAAGGGTGCTGCAGAATACTCAAACCTTCATGCCAAATAAATCAATAGTGTCAAAAAGGGACATACAGAACATATAGCGTGACATATGCAAATAATAATTCCTTACGTTACACAAGTATAAATGGACTGAAGGCCACAAATCTAAATGGAGGACAACATGATTGGGAATTGTAGGAAGTGGATTGTAATTGACATTGTGAGGTTATGAGGGGGTTATAAATAGGCGGAAAAAAGTGGGTTGGCAGCCAGTTTAAGTGCCAATCGCTGGTAGCGTATCTTGGGTGGTTGGACTGAAACAGTAGCCTTGAGGTGCATCAGTTACAGGTTATGGTCCTTAGAGTTGGTGACAATATGGTCATGGGCAGGGCTAGGATGTTGGGTAGGCTAAGCAAAGCAAGCACCTAGGGTGCCACTTCATCTCAGGCAGCAAGGTGCGCAAAGATGCATGAGGTGGGCTGAATTTTCCATTGGGGGGGGGCACTATGTGCCTTATTTTCTCAGAGCACTAGAATACCTTTTCCCAGTCTTGGTCATGGGGTTGCTCCAGGAGGGATCCAGTAAGGCTCTGGACTCCCCAGTCATGAAAAATGAATCAGCGGTCTGCTAGTAAGCTGCATGGGAGCAGTGGCTTATAGCCTATGGTTTAGTTCTGTCTATGTGCTGACATTAATTGGCTTGGTGTAAACTGCAATGTTGGCAGGAAGTTTATCAATAGATCATTTAGGGGTTTCAATGACCTTACCAGTTGGGGCTATGCATTTATTATAGAATGGGCAATGTGTTGAGATTTTCGATTTTGGGGAGGCCTCATTTCAGTGAGGCCTAATTATTGTGTTAATTTATGCATCTAAATGGGAAGGGTGCAGCTGAAAATGGGGAGAAAATGGCCAGGAAGTTGGAGGAGTATTTAAACTAGGGACTGCAGGGGAGGACAACTACATATATAGCGTGCAAGTGAAGATAGAGAGCTGGGAATCAGTAATAAATTAGGGGGTGGAGGGAGGGGCTGTAATAGTTAATAAGAACAGTTTTAAAAGAATGAAAACCAAAAAACCTCTAAATTGCCTGCTGCCCAATGCCAGGATTCTCACCAACAAAATGAATTAACTACAATTATTTAGAAACTATGACATAATTCAGACATGGCTGGATGAGCGCTATGACTGGGCGGTTAGCTTACAGGGTTATAGTGTGTTTAGAAAAGATTGTAAAAGTCGGAAGGGGGAAGTGTATGTCTCTATGTAAAATCTTGTCTGTAGTCAACACTGTAGGAAGATATGGCTAGTGTGGAGGATTAGCGTCAGGATCAGGTAGCAGCCTGGACAGACAGAGGCAGTGACATTGCAGATAAAGTCCAAGTCCAGGCAAATTCTGAATGGACGGTTGTTTTTTTTGGCCTTACAAACTGTGCAGCTATAGTATTAACAATACCCTAGTCATGTAATACTGCTATAAAGTATGGCCAGTGTCTATATTAAAAAAAGAATCGAAGGTGCTTATTTTAGGCTTTCATCATAATTTGTAAACACAGTTTTTACATAGTAAGTGTTCCAAATAACTTTGAGATGTATATTACTTATAACTTTTTGGTTTTCCAATTCCCCATAAAAAATGTGGATGTCTTTTTAGCTATGTTGTCCTGAAAAACTAAAACAAAGGAAACTAGGTAGACAATCCTGGTCAGAAGAAACTCATTCCTCCAAGACCAGGTCTTCAATCCACTTGTGCACACATCTAGGACTCATGAAGTCAGAGTACACTAATTTACAGATTCAGGGTCAGGTCTTCACTCATTTGTCAAGCATATGCCCTGTCTACAAATCCAGGGCCAAATGTATTCTCCTAGCAATTATTTTAATTATACATTGGTCTCCCCTCTCCAATCTGTCCTGAATGCAGCAGTCAGGCTTCTCTTTCTTTCCAGCCGCTATACTGATGCCTCTACCCTGTGTCAGTGACTGCACTGGTTGCTCATTCAGTACAGGATACAATATAAACTCACTCTCACCCATAAAGCTCTCCACAGCGCTGCACCCCCCCTGCCTCTCATCCTTCATCTCTGTATACCACCCTACCCGCTCTCTCCGCTCTGCTGATGATCTTAGACTACACACCTCACTCATCGGAACCTCCCATGCCCGTCTCCAAGATTTTCCACGTGTGGCACCAGTTCTCTGGAACATGCTACCGTGGGCGATCAGGCACACTCAGAATCCTCATAGTGTTAAGAGGGCCCTGAGAATACATCTTCTCAGTCTGGCCTACCAGAATCCCTAATGGCTAACCCCCCACTCTCTAGCGCACACATTTCTGTCACTCCCTACAATTCGGCACTTATCTGTATATAGATGTACTGTCAGGGTGGCAGGTCCATCCGAATTCTATATAAACCACCCCATATTTATGTCACATGGCTGGACCATTGTAAACCTAGCACTTCTTACCCTTCGTCTCACCCATACACCCTAATAGATTGTAAGCTCTTGCGAGCAGGGCCCTCACACCTTGTATCTTATCTGTAAGTAGCTTTTCATTGTGCAATGTATGTCTTTTGTCTGTACCTACAGCCTCCAAATTGTAAAGTGCTGTGGACTATGTTGGCGCTATATAAATAAAGGTTATTATTATTATTATTATTATTATTATTATTATTACATTGGTCACATCAGGCCCTGAACTATTAGTTTGTTTTTGAAGTGTGAGAGAAAACCTATGCAGATTTGGGGAAATAATACAAATTGCATACAGTTTTGACTTTGGTTGGATGTGAAACACAGACCCTAATGTGACAAGGCAACTGTGCGGTCAACCAAACAGCCATAACCATAGACAGGTGTTGCCAGTGTCAGACTGGGGTGCCTGGGGCTATGTTGAATTAACGGAATGGTCCATAATGTACTCAAGATTTAAGCATTGCCGTACTTAAGTGTCTTTTAGGCCAAATTCAAATTACATTTTAAGAAATCTTTGCTGGTATTTTACAAGATATACTGCAGCAGAGTTGTAAGAAAAAAAATTGCAAAAGCAAAACATAGGGTGATATGTATAAACAGAGCTGCACCAGCTTTCTGGAGTATTTTGAGCCAAAAAACTGTTGTAGCCCTGTGTGACAGATGTATAAATAGTCGAACACCAAAACTTGGCGCAGTATTCCACTAGACACAACACTTTTGAATTTGTCAAAAATGCACCAAGAATGCACCAAAAACTTTTGAGAAAGTTTGTCACATAACACTCTATGCACTAAAAAGTTTAGTGCATAACACTCTATGCACCAATGTTTGCCACATAGAACTCTTTCATACATACTGTTGCATTCTACACTCCTCTATATTGATTTAGAACTGGCATGTTGGTGACAAGTTTAATACATGTCGCCCATAGACTTTGTAGGTGACAAATGAGGATTTTTATTATTTTTATTATTATTAGTTATTTTAGAGCGCTATTAACTCCAGGGCGCTGTACATTTGAAGAGGTTACATAAATAACATACGCCAAACAAGTACAATGGTGACAATAAATGACTAACAACTGGTACAAAGGGAGAGAGGACTCTGCCCGCGAAGGCTTACACTGTTACCAAGGAGGAAAGAGACAAGAGGTGAGGGGCAGACATGTTTGTTTAGGGTGTAGTGACAGTGGGGTTATTGTAGGTTATAGGCGATCCTGAAGAGATGGGTTTTCAGGTTGCTTTGAAGCTAGTGAAAGTGGAGGAGAGTCTAGTGTGTTAGGACAGTAAGTTCCAGAGTATGGGGGAAACATGAGAGAAGTCTTGGAGACGGTTGTGTGATGAGCTGACGTGGGGAGAGCAGAGAAGAAGGTCCTGTGAGGAGCGGATATTGCGTAAGGGGAGATATCTGGAGATTATAGCAGAGATGTATGGAGGGGAGAGGTTATGGAGAGCCTTGTAGGTCATAGTAATTTGAACTGTATTCGCTGGGCAATGGGAGGCCAGTGAAGGGATTGGTAGAGGGGAGAGGCAGAGGAGTAGCAAGGAGAGGGGTGGAAAAGATGGGCAGCAGAATTGAGGATGGTTTGGAGGGGAGCAAGAGTGCTAGACGGGAGGCCACTGAAAAGGATGTTGCAGTAGTCTGGGCAGGAGATAACAAGGGCATGGACTAGTATTTTTATAGCATTGAAATTAAAGAATGTACGGATTTGAGAGATATTTTTCAGATGGAGGTGGCAGTGTAAATAGATAAGAGTAGTGGGCCCAGGACTGACCCCTGGGAAATAGCAACATTGAGAGGGCGAGAGGACATGGTGGTGCAAGAGTGAGAGACGCTAAATGTCTGATCAGTGAGATATGAGGGGATCAAAGAAAAGGGACAAGTCCGTGATGCAGAGGGATTGTCTTTACTGGACTCATTATTAGTTACGGATGAAGCAAAGTTTAATTGATGATTATATTACTATTATTATCATTATTTTAAAGAGTCATTAAATGCAAGGCGCTATACATTTGAGGGGGGTTACAAACCTAACATATGTAAAACAAAGTACACCACCATGTATGAACGGGGCTGCGGCAGATATCTGGCATCTTTTCAGCCCGATATGCAGCACAGCCCTGTTCATACATTTTCAAATCTCCCGCATGACACTGTGGGAGGTGGGGCGCACTAAAACCATAGCGGAGCTCTAGAGTTATAGCTTCGCTACGGCATTTCTGGGCGCATTACAGTCGGAACAAATAGAGCACTTTCAAAGTGATTTACCTGAGTCAGAACTGCCGTGCAAGTGCTGGAATGAGTTTGACGTATGGCCTGCTGTATAGCGGCTTCCTAATCAGGCACATTCTATACCTTTTTTAATCACATGAAATTTGTTGTGTAAACGCCAAATGTCATGCATGTCGGCCCAAATGACTAACCACTGGTGCAGAGGGAGAGAGGAACCTTCCCGTGAAGGGTTACAATCTACAAGATATAACATGATATCATGACATTTTACATTATCTAATCTTATAACACAACAAAAGACATTACAGCACCCAAACAGCTGAGTTAACAGTCTCTGCCGTGAGATAATGGTACATTACCTGTCAAGTTTAGATTCAGTACATCAGTAAGTAGAAGGTTTCTCAGCATAGAAACACTTTTTCCGGGGTACCCTAATGGAAAAACCCTTTGGGAACCACTGATCTAAAAGTTGATCTATTTATATGTTCAGAGGGTAAGTTGTAATAATTAGAAGTCTCAAGCTGCCAAAAAAAATTATTAACTTAGCTCGATAATCCAACTTAATGAATACAAGGGAGTGTTTGCCCAATAGCTACAGGTTTTAAATTATGAATTAACAAATTATGCTAAGGTTGTCATCATTATGTAATGATTAATTGGTTGATAGTATGTACAAATGTTATTAAGCCATTGTATATAAAGTATATAACATTCAGTATATCTTGCAAGAAATAGATTTTGCCTTTTCTTGTAGACTAAAATTGTAAATTGTTTGCAGGACCTGTGCAACACTGTGGTTTGTGTTTTTAAAGAGGTGTTAAATGGTTAGAAAAGAGAAACTGCGCCATGGCTTTGGCTGTTATTGCAACTCAGCCTAGTTCACTTGACATCCACAACTCTTTTATTTATATTATTATTATTTATTTTAAAGCTCCATTGGTGCTGTACAAGGGAGTTTACATAGATAACATAAGACCAAACAAAGCACGGAGTTACGGCTTGAATAAGGGGCGGGATGGGGGCGCGGCGGGGGAGCTGCTCACCGGCCCCATAGACAATGCATTATTTACGGCGCGTACGCGCCGTAAATAATGTGCATGTCACTTTCTCCCCCCTTCAGCCGATTTGCCGAGCGGGGAGGAGCGACGAAATTACCGTAATGACGGGGACGGATTGGAGCCGTACTGCAGTGCAAATACGGCGCGCAGTACGGCTCCAATCCGCGCCCAAATAAGCCATGTGAACAAGGCCTTACAGTCTACAATTTTAGTTTCAACATCCAAATACAATTTAGGCAAGCAAAGCATCAAAAGTTAAACAAAAAGTATTACATTTCAGTTTGATGATCATTGTTAGAATAAAATAATATCTCGCCGGTAATGTGATACATTATGTCCTGCATCTGCAGGTAGGGAGGTCAGGTAACACATGTACAGACCACCTGGCCATTTGAACAATCAAAGTCAAAAGAAAAAAAATTAAATTGACCCCATACTGGCGTCAGCTCTGGCCATAGATGTATTTAACCTGTTTTGTTTTCAATTCTCTTGAACTCAACCTGTTATGAGCTGGCTCTCTGGCTACCCCTTGGTTTCTCCACCAGACCACAACATGATCCTTCTTGACCTCAATTATCTAAACATTGATTTGTTTAACTATATTGACTTTTGTTTCACCCTACCCCATAACTAGTTCTACCTGATTTTCGATCCTGACCTCTGACTTGTTTGACTTCTTACAGTATTCATCATTCTACATTCATTGTTTTGGTCAATACTTATTTAGACTTTTCTGTTGTAATTGCCTTTAACCCATTCCCACTGCATCTGGCTCTACCTCAGCTACATTTTATTCTGAAGGTCAAACACTAATTAAGGGCAACCAAGTCCTAAAGCCAGCTATGTACCTGGAACCATAGTTCCTTGAAATGCATAGGTGGGGAAGTTGTGTAAGAATATTAGAATTATTATTATTATTATTATTATTATTATTATTATTATTATTATCTTTAGAATAGTCACTACTGCATATAAAAGAGTAGGCTTCCAGTTCTCCTTCTTCCCTACTAGAAGCCCTGTGAAGGTCCCTTAGTATCAGGATGAGGTCTATTTTACTATTTTACTTTTTCTAGACTCTTGGGAACAACATAAGATAGTATATGATCCCTTTTATGTAATTCTCAGTGACTGAGATGCTGTCCATCATTTGTACTTATTTTTCTTTTAATTTCTAGACCATTGAAAAGTTAAATTTGAGTTGAATTCAAAGAAAGAGTGGCTAAAAAACTTTATGTCACCTATATTTAAATGTCTGTGATGAAAACAGGAAACAATTACAAAACTTATTTTAGCGCCACTTTTGCCTTTTAATTAAATAAATCAATGTTAAAAATAGACTTTTTTTTACTATCTTTGCTCATATTATAAAAAAGTAAAAAAAAAAATGAATATAATAATTGCATGAAAATAAAGTCTATAAATGGCGACAAAATATGTAGAAGAACCGAGTGCGAGAAAGCATTTAAATCTGCAGGTACTTCAGAAAAGGAAAATGTGCCTGGTTAGGGAAGAGGGCTATCAACCCGGTCAGGAACTGAAACATTTTTTCATTTGCAACAAATATAGTCTCTTGTTTGGAAATAAATTGCAATATTTAAGTACAACCCTTTTTTTCCTATGTGAAATAATACATCAATTCCAAATGTTTAATCAGAAGATTGACGTTAAGAAAGGTCCACTTACTCTACAGTGTGTGTTGTAACTGGGAAAGGCAGGTCTGGTTGATCTGTTTCAGTTGTATAATGACATTATTCTTTAAGTATTTGAACAAACAAATAAACGATTTACTCTTCATACAATACATTTTTTTTTATCTTTAACAGAGGTCATCCAGGATAAAACAAGGCCTGGACACAACCTTTTTAAGGTCTATTGATAATGTTCCATCTACACAGCAATGATTTATAGTCGGTTTTTATGACTGACTTCGGGTTTGGAATCAGTTTGAAAATCAACTGTAAACCAACCCCATAGACGTCAATAGAAGATCCGACTGCCAGTTACATGGCACGGATTTTCTGAGGTCGGATATAAAAACTAACGGCTTTGAAAAAAGCTTGGAACATGCACTTTCTTCCGTCGGATCCGGCTGAATACGAAATCGGAACACAAAATTCGCCCCAAAAAGTGACAAAAAATAAAAACCGATTGTAAAATACCGTTGGATTCTGTTAAATAATCTGACAGGTATCTGAGAGGTATTTAACAATTACCCTGTGAACGTACCTAAAGGGATGCATGACATTTTTGAAGCTTTGAAAAGATTAACCCTTGAATAGTATAAAAAAAAATTGGGAAAAGGACTTTTGAATAACGAGCAGCATAATATATATATATATATATATATATATATATATATATATATATATATATATAAAACCTAATGTCTTTTTAATATTTGGTGTAGAATATTTCAGCTATTTCTTTTCTATCATTACGTACATCAACTATGCAATATAGAATGAAATGTAATAATTCCTACTTATTGGCTAAGTGCAGTATACACACTGGTATATTGCCACACAGTGCAAAGAAATTGCACAATGTATCAGATTAATTTGATTCCCAATATAAAATGACATATACTTGATTGTCATGATTGAGATAAAATATGGATCAGGAATGCCCTCATCTTTCCCTGGAAAAGGGCGACCCCACGCAGGAACCTTATCCTGACAAAACCCTAGCCAAATGAAGGGCAGCAGACAGAAGACAAACTGACAGAAGCCAAACCGACACAACACAACACAGGAAGATAGCAAGATCAGGCAGGCCAATTTCAAACCAGGAGAATCCGCACTTCAGAGTCAGTAGGCGGGAGAATAACCAAGATATAAACTGTAGAGCAGAAGAGCATCCGCACTGGAACAAGAGCCAGGATACAGGAAGCAATAACATGCAAAGGATAAGGATATGAAGAGGTTTAAATAACCTGCCCCAGCCAGGGATTGGGCCCAGGACTAAGCCCAAACTGAAGCTTGGCTGAGACAAATGAGAAAATGACTAGCACCTCTTAAAGGGTCAGACACACATTGCTGATAATATGATGCTATCATGTTTCTCAGAATATAAAACAGGATCTCTATACGGCTGTGGCCGCTTTTCATATATACCGCTATCCTGCCAGTTGTGACATGTATGAGTAAGGCCACATGACTGAAACGACACTAACTTATATGTCACTTACAAATGTGATTCTTGTCTAGAGCGTGACCATGTTGTGTATAATAAAATTTGTTTTTTGCATTAAATCTACGGAGTGTGGTTGTGCATTAATTACTAAATACATACTGATGGGTTAATTTTTTACTATATAATTGGCCCTAGTATGTGTCTGTTTGAAATAATGATTATGGAACAGGTACTGATGTGAGTAATCACAAACTCTGGGCAGCATTGGGATTATGTTGGTACTATAGTAAATCGTATTTTGGATACAGCACTCTCAAAATATCGGTTAAAGACCTTTGACTTTATTATATCTCATTTAATCCTTGAATTATTATTTAATACTTGTGGCTGGGATGTTGGACCCTTAATCCTATTTGTTCTGTGCACCTGTATGAACAATGGACTGATCGTGGACTGGGTGAGCTGACTTTTGGGCGACATGTATGATCTGGGAACATAGAGGTCAGTTCTAAATAGCTTCAAAGCAGTGTAGAATGCGCCAGAATGTATGAACCTATTCTCCTGCGGGTCATAGATTTTGTGCATTCTAGTTTCACTATGACAGGTAAACCACTATTAACCTGGTCTGCCTGTTCCAGCAGTAATGCGCCTAGTTTTGTCGTCCTCCTGTGATAAATGTATAGAATCATATGTCTCCAGAATGACGGCATTACAAAGTGCTGTAGGCGCCTTATAATGCACCTAATTTTGGAGTGCGTCTGCTCATAAATCAAGAGAAAAAGGCTGCACCAGTTTTTGGGCTGAAAACACACCAGACTACTGGCGCAGCTCTGTACATACATGTCACCCTTTGGGAGACATGTATGGAACTAGGTGGATCGAAGTGCATTTTCGCATCTATTTTTTTCAGTGTCAAATGCACCTGAATGTATGAAAGTGTTTTTTGTGCGCTCTTAAATGGTATCTAAAGTTCATCGCCCCTCGCCTGTGTGTTTGACGCATTATGGAACTTAGGGGCATAAGTAATGCGGCAAACATGTATAAAGGCTATTGATAGACTGGCAATAAACGAAAAGTCATTAGACTAGCATGACAGTGAATAGAAACTATGGAACTGTGCTGGGCTGGCTCTTGTTGTATGTAGAATAAAGGCTGAGAGTAGCAAAAATAAATTTCAAATTGAATGGAGTAAAAATTAAAAATTTTAATAAAACATCAGTGGGTTATTTAATGTAAGATTAGTTTTAGATTCTATTAATTTTAAATACATTTTATTGGAGATATTTTTATATTTTTGGGATATTTTATATTTTTATATTATTTTTATGTGATAACATTTTTTATTACATTTAGATAATTAAATTTTATATAGTTTGATAATTATCAGAAATTACTTATTATTATTGCACTGGTGGAAGTTGAGAAATATTGGACATTTTTTTTCCCTAACGGCAAATCCAGCTCCATTTCGACTCCTCAGGCTCATGCAGACCACATTGAAATAGGTCTGCCTGTCCGAGCAGTAGCGCGCCAATTTTTTGCTGAACCACATTCATATATGTGTCTAATATTATGAGTGTGGTGCACCACACTCCCAGAATGCCCCCTCATGTTAGGTGCATTAAAAAGTGTTGAGTCTTACGAACAATGCACTTCAAACATTCGTTTGGTGCATTAGACATTGTAGCCGCTCACTTCGGCACATTTTATGCTAGAAAAGGGTGAAAAACTCGATCATACATGTCTCCCTTTGTGTTTATGTTGGTATTATAGTAACAAAATAAGCAATAAATAGATACATCTGACTTTTTACTCATATTTATTGATGGAAATACAAAGTTATCTGGAATAACTATTGTTAATCTAGGATAAGACAGTATAGCCTGTAGGCCTTTTTCAGGGATATTGCTTAGACATGAATGGATCTGATCAAAGGATTCCTATACTCAAAAATTAGTTTTTAGTTTCAATTCACCAGAAAAAAGACTGAGTGATTGACTAGATTGCCAGAGGGAGGTCCTATATGATGATGTTGGGTTCTTACATGGAGACAATCTGCTGCCTACATACACCCTTATAATAATACACCTAATAAATACAGAGTCTGAGGCTCTTTTTTACAGAATATATCTAGAAGACATATACAGAAGAGAAGATTTAGTGCAGTACATATTATTTTCTTGTAATAAATAACACTTTGACCACAACAAGAAGAAACTTGTTAGGAAAACTATGTTAACAATGCAGGTATAGTTAGTGATGATGTTGTGGGGTCATGCATCTCTCAATATCTATGAAATCCATTTCCAATCAATATAGGAAACAAATTACATTGTTTAAATTCGAGGTCAGCTCTGTGTAGGAGAGGAGAGATCTTTGTACAAGGAAGAGTCTGTTTATGGGGGTTTAGAGACAAAAAATATATATTAAAACATTTTGTATATACAAAAAATATATGGAGAATTTGTAGTCAAACGTAATTATGCAAAAAGTCTTTATTAAATAGTAAAAACACACACATATAGATAGACAGTGAATTAGAATGCCCTAACCAACTGCAGGCATACAAAATACTCCTTAATATGCATACGGTTAAATATAAGCAGCTCTAATTGTACTATGGATACCATAAAACATGGACAAGTATTATAGATGGACTGTTGAAAGCAGACCAAACATATATTGTGTCACATAAACACTAACTTACAACATCTGGATGTCCCTATTAATGTCCATGCACAAGTTATTGAATGATGAATATAGAAATAAATTTATGTACTAACATCACAACTGTAACTCTGTATGCGTTATGGACTATATGGACTATATGGGAAATGTCCATGTGTCACTTTTTGGTGACGTTCTGATTATAAATGTCCTTGCATCTGGATCCTTTTTGCATATCTCTTATGGTTTTTTTACTGCAATACTTACCCAGTAAAGAGTTTGTAATTAAGGGTTCATATGCAATGGGTAGATCCATGTTTGATATAGTCTTATGGTATGGAACTGGGTTGCGCTGGTGCGCACGCGCTGTGTGGGGAGCAGGCGGCCGGCTCCGGTTTCGGCTTCTATGCGTGTTGTGCGCATGTCCGGAACCATTTGTCTTCCGCGCATGCGCACTGGCGCGGGAATGCCGGAAACGGGGCATTGGCACCGGCTCCTTCCGAACATGACGCATGCGCCGATATGGCGCAGTAGGCGTTACCTACAACCCACTGGAGGTATTTAAAGGAGGTGATGTTGATTCACTTGCACCCCCTGAAGAAGCGAGGGACGCGAAACGCGCGTCGGGGCGTTAGGCATACTCCTCCTCTATGCCTTGGTAGGATTCCTTATTCATGCGGGCAACCTGTGCACGTCATACTACTATCTATATATGTATTGGCAATTGGATTCACTTGGTTAGTGTTTATGTGACACAATATATGTTTGCTTTGCTTTCAACAGTCCATCTATAATACTTGTCCATGTTTTATGGTATCCATAGTACAATTAGAGCTGCTTATATTTAACCGTATGCATATTAAAGAGTATTTTGTATGCCTGCAGTTGGTTAGGGCATTCTTATTCACTGTCTATCTATATGTGTGTGTTTTTACTATTTAATAGAAGTTTTTGCATATATACGTTTGACTACAAATTCTCCATATATCTTTTTTATATACAATATGTCTCTTGGAGAGTGGTCAGGATGAGAATTGAGAACCCGACCCTGGTGTGTCAGAAAGAGATTTGTAAATCTGGATATACACCTTTGTTGATAATATATTAAAACATTGTGGATCTCCCAAGCTTATTTCATTTTTTATAGAATAGAGAGTCACCAATGTGGCGAAACAAATATCAAGCTCCCCTATTGTTGGTGTTAACCTAGAACCATAATGGGTATCCACCAGTCTACTCAGCCAATGGAGCAAGGATTATGTACAGCTGACTATCACTAGCTTAAACGCACCTTTGTCAATAGTACTATTTAGGTAGTGGAGCATGTACCTTCTACCTTCTACCCCTGCCTCACTGCCAATTCGGTGCGAGTGATGAGCGAACAGTAAAATGTTCGAGTTCGTATTGAACTTCGAACAGTAGTGGTGTTCGGTTCGAGATTCTATTCGAACTCGAACCCCATTAAAGTCAACGGGAGAAGATGTTCGGGTTAATTTTTATACCTATACAGGTGAGGAGAAGCTGTAATTACCATCCCTAACAGTAAACTAGATATATGGAATAACTTAGTGAAGAAAATGTGGCTCTAAGAGTCACAGAAAAAAAATTGAGAGGCAAAGATACTTAATTCCTTTCAATGGCTAACAGAAAAGATGAGGACAGCTTGCAAGTAAGGGCGTAGCTATAAGAGGTGCAAAGGTAGCAGCTGCTACGGGGCCCTGCATCCTGAGGGGGCCCAAAAGCCCCTTTGATACATGAGAAGACATCGGTATTGGAAATGGCACATGGTAACATGCAGGAGCCCCATTTCACTTTTTGCACCAGGGCCCACGCGTGGCACAAGATATATGTAATAAACAAGAGAGAAGTGTATATATGGGGATCACAATAACACACTGGATTATTTCAGCGTTATGTGGACTTAAAATCTGGCAAAGTTACACTGTTTGGCATTGAGTAAGATTTAGCAACAGAGAAAAACTCCTGGATACTGTATATATCTGTATGACAATAACACAAGGTATATTTCACCCCCAAAACTGTCAAAAATTTAGTTTTTTCCACTCAGCATAATTTTCACCAGCCAACCACTATTTAAAATATATTTCTTTGTATAGGAGAGTTGTAGACGGTGTGTTATACAATTACGATACCCCCAAAACTGCAAAAAAATGAACTTTTCCCCACTCAGTATACGCGTATACGTGCCACTGGTAATACAAGTCTATGGGCCGGCGAGGTGCTGGCCCCCCGCACCCGCCCCCGCTCCCGCCCCGTCCCCTTCCACACGGCGTAATTACGCCCTGCAAATACACCGTGTGAACATAGCCTTTGGCATTATGTGAGCCTGCAAATGACACCAAATAACAGCTTCTGGGTGTGGGAAAGATGCAGCCAGCAATATCAAACTCCCTAACTATTGCTGTCTATGGAGAGGAAAATGCTATCTAACTAACGTATATACTCAAGTATAAGCCAAGTTTTCCAGCACAAGAAATGTGCTGAATAAACTGTCCTCGGCTTATACTTGAGTCACCACGGGCATCCGGGTGCTGCACCGGTGGAGATCTATTAGCTGTATGCGACTCCTCTGGGAGCTCATACAGCTGACCCTCGAGTTACTCGCGGGCGCTCGGAATAGGACTCCGAGTTACCCGCAATAAGACTCCAGAAGGCCACAGACGTTTCGGAGTATCTGGCACAGGCAGCATGAGTTTCATCACGCTGCCTGCACGGCCTAATGACATAACGCCACCTGTGCCAGGAAGAAGACGGGTTGTATCGGAGCAGCAGTCAGTATTTGTATTTTTTTTTTTAACAAGCCCTGCCTATGGGGTACATATAAGTGGCTATACCTGCATATGCCTGCTTATGGGAGACATATAAGTGTCCATATCACCCTACGGGGGACATATAAGTGCATATGCCTGCATATGGGGGACATATAGGTGCCTATGCCTGTCTATGGGGACATATAAGTGCCTATACCTGCCTATGGGGGACATTAAACTGCCTATACTGGCCTTTTGGGGGATATATACCTGCCTATGCCTGCCTATGGGGGGGGGGACATATAAGTGCCTATACCTGCCTATACCTGCCTATGCCTGCCTATGGGGGACATTAAACTGCCTATGGGGGGGGTCTTATACTTGCCTTTACCTGCCTATATCTGCCTATTACTGTCTATGGGGGTACATATACTTGCCTATAACTGCCTACACCTGCTATGGGAAACATATACCTGCCTATACTTGGCCTGTGGGGGACACTAAACTGCCTATATGGGACTTTCTATACCTGCCTATGAGGGACATTAAACTGCCTATAACTGTCTATGGGGGACATTAAACTGCCTATGTAATTTTATTGGTATCCATTTTTGAAATGTACCAGTAGCCGTTGCATTTTCCACCCTAGGCTTATACTTGAGTCAATACGTTTTCCCAGTTTTTTGTGGCAAAAATAGGTGCCTCGGCTTATGTTTGGGTCGGCTTATACTTGAGTATATACGGTAAGTCTTGATTCCCTAAGCTTGCTGCACACCCCCCTAACTAACTACCTAACTAATCTAAATAGCAGCTTTTCCTGTCTAAAATCACAAATAAATAAATCTTGTGCCTGCATGCAAGCAAGTAGACAGAGAGCAATCTGTACAGTACAGAGAGTGAGCTGGAAATGGCGATCACAATACTATACAGTGAAATATATATAACATGGTCATGTGATTTTAGTAGCCAATGAAAACTCTACACCTCAGCGATGATGTATTTGACACTTCTCTGTGCTCTGCACTGATTCGATGACCGCCAAAAGTGCAGAAAGGCGCTCAAAACTATTACAATGGTGTGTCGAAAGCCATGTCGAACTCGAATATTTACTCAAACGAACAGTAAAATGTTTGGTTCTGTTCGAGTTCAAGAAAATTGAGATGTTCAACTTAACTTTTCGAACTTAAACGAATGGTTTAATCAACACTAATCGGTGCTACCCAATGAAGACCAGTTTAGGCAGAAGCGTTGCACAGATTGACGAACCCAAAGTGTTTACTGCAGTTTTCACTTTGGCCACTAGGCCTAATAGTCTGACACTTCCTGTTCTGTAGAGAAAGATTTTCAGTAGTCTCCTCATTTTCAGCACAAGCAGGATTACACTGAAAGGTAACACCAACGTGTAGAGATAACACAGGATCCACCAGTCACAATAGGAGATGTCACAGCTCACCCTCTCCCCTCCCTGCACACTGTCTTCTTCCCAGGTCACAGAGGATGACTATATAAAATCTCTCCTATAGAAGTCTATGGGTCCTGCTCTCTGGCTCCTATGTCCATAAAGCTGCTGCAAAGCATCTCTCTAAATGCTTCTAAAAGCAGATCAGGCAAGAATGCTGTCCCCACTGTCCCCACAATCATATACAAACGGCCGAATTGAGCAATCTACTATCAGAAAATAAAAACGACTAAGAAGAAAATAATATGTCAGTATCTTGTTTTAATTAGTAAAAAAAATTGCCAACAGATTCCTTTTAAGACTTGCATTAAAATCACAGGATTGTAAGATCCATGTGCAACTTCCATGATGTCCTATGGAACAGAAACTCGCAGGTAACTGTGTAAAATATTTTTCCCATAGGACAACCCTTTTCTGTATGATTTATTAGGGAATATTAGGGAATGTCTTAGTGGGGAGGTTGCCATTGGGTTTCTGAAGCTGATTTTCAGGCCATGTCTGCTTTAAACATAGGTTGTCTTTATGGGCAATTGATTTTAGTTAGGTTCACATTTGCAATGTTTGTTAAGGCAAAAAAGTCCATTTTGCATTAACTTTCATTTCTCATGATCATTTTCTACACAAAATCTGTCATATTTGCTTTTTTTTCGGTTCACTTTGTCATCAGCTTTTAATCAGTTCACATCAGTTGCAAGGCAAATAGTGTACTGCAAAAAAATGTGAACATAACCAAAGGCGTGCAGGCACACCCTATTATGCATGTCTAGATTTTTTTTTTTTATTGCTGCAACCAAGGAATAGTGCAACCTAGTGACATGTGCTAGTTGCTACAGGCTTGACTTTTTCCAATATCTCTAAGCTAAGCTTGGCTGAAATCCCAAACCTATTATTGCAAGCTTGGATCTTTTTCATTATCTCCACTCTAGGCTTGGATTTGGTTCCATATCTATGCAGTAAGCTTATCAGTTTAGTAGAATAAACCTGAGTTTTAAGGGATCGTCCAAAAATAAGAGTGCAGCAAATTATCCTTTCTATACAATAGGAACTACCTAAACTAATAAAAAAGTGCTCGCCTATTAACATAACTTAAGAACAGATATTTGTGACTGATGAGAAGCCGTAACGAAGTCATAAGGCGCACGGATAAGGAAGAAAAGCAACCAGCACACAACCACTACAGTTTTTTTAAGTGTTTATTTTTGCTGTTGCAAAAGCAGCAATTACATAAAGTAAATAACACATGTAAAACATTTCAATCAAACAATAACTAAAATGAAGGTGGCATAAATAAGGCATAAAAGTGGAAAGGCAGATATAAGACAATCAATAATCCAGATTTGATATTATCCATAAGAAACCACTTTGCAAGACATAGAGTATCGATCAGGCCATAGATACCCACTGTAAAATTAACTGTGCCAAGAAAAATCCAGAATAGCAAAATAAGGGGATTTGGATCATTTAACTCTTTACATAATAGCACAGCAGGGCATATTCCAACGTTATCTGCAAGATTTCAAAATCTGGGGGGATTTTAAAGCTAAATTATGATGCTGGAATGTGTTCTTCTCCCGTAGACCAACCAATCAATATTCTATTGTCCAGCTAGCCTTTTTAGAAAACAAGATGTACCAGGTCATCAGTACCAGCTATCAAATACATTAAGTAAGTTGTATTTGTTTTGCATGTAATCTGGGAATAACTTTACCTATCCATGTGACTTTAAGACTGTTTTATCGTGACACATTGGGCGACATGTATGAATCCTGGCACAGACAGTTCAGTTCTAAATCACTTTAAGACAGTGTAGAATGTGCCACAATGTATGAACCTGTTCGTCTGCAGGTCATACATACAGGCGCAGTGTAGAGCCAATACCACAAGACTGGCTCAGGCACCACCTTTACCCTGGTCTGGCTGTTCATCTGCAGGTCATACATACAGGCGCAGTGTAGAGCCAATACCACAAGTCTGGCTCAGGCACCACCTTTACCCTGGTCTGTTCTTCTGCAGCTCATACATACAGGGCAGTGTAGAGCCAATACCACAAGTCTGGCTCAGGCACCACCTTTACCCTGGTCTGGCTGTTCTTCTGCAGGTCATACATACAGGCGCAGTGTAGAGCCAATACCACAAGTCTGGCTCAGGCACCACCTTTACCCTGGTCTGTTCTTCTGCAGCTCATACATACAGGGCAGTGTAGAGCCAATACCACAAGTCTCGCTCAGGCACCACCTTTACCCTGGTCTGACTGTTCTTCTGCAAGTCATACATACAGGCACAGGGGAGTGCCAATCCCACAAGTCTGGCTAGGCCCCCACCTTTACCCGGGCCCCGGCGTTCTTCTCGGGCTACAAGGGGCAGTGAAGCCAATACCACAAGCGGGCCAGGCACCACTTTTACCCTGATGGGGCGTTTTTCTGCAGTTAACATACAGGGCAGTGTAGACCAAATACCAAAAGTTTCTCAGGCCACCCCTTACCCTGGTCTGGGTTCTCTGCAGGTCATACAAACGGGGCATGTAACCCAAATACCACAAGTGGCTCAGCACCACCTTTAACCTGGTCGGGCTTTTTCTTCTGCAGGTCAACAAACATGCAGTGTAGAGCCAACACCACAATCAGGCTCACACACCTTTCCCTCTGGTCTGACTGTTCTTCTGCAGGTCACACATACAGGCGGGGGTAGACCCAAATTTTCCCACAAGTCTGGCCAGGCACCACCTTTACCCTGGTCTGCTTTTCTTTGCAGGTCAACATACAGGGCATATAAGCCAAACCACAACTGGCTCAGCACCACCTTTTACCCTGGTCGGGCTTTTTCTAACTTTTTTCGCGCCTAATTACCATCAGAGAATCATAAATGCATCTATTTCAAAATGTGTGTGACACGCCCCCAGAATCCCCAAATCTTTGGCGCATTAAAAGTGTCTTTGGCCATTAAAAAAGGGGACTTATCGTCCCAAATTTTGGGACTGTGCCTGTTTATCTTCTTTTTGGCTAAAAGACCCCAAAAACTGGTGCAGTGCCGTTCATACGTCGTTCATTGTGCTTTAAGTTAGTAATTAATTACTATATCATTGCTAAGTAATTAAAGATTATGCACAAATTTTGAAAACATCTACTCTATGTTGGTTCTCCACAATGGAAATCATTCTAAGTCTGTAAGTTCATACCGGGAAATTCACCTACCACCCCATCCCACACCAAATTTATTTAGAGCAAGTACATCCATCATTTTATGTTTCAATTGCTCAAAAGCAATGGTTAGTCCTGCAAAGTTTTCTTTCACCTGCTACTTCTGCAAAATTAGAGCCTTGAAGCAATATCATTCCTGAAATAGTATTTTCATGAAAAGGCATGTCAAGCAAATTCAACTGTAATTGACCCCCCTTGCTGTCTGACACTGACACGGGTATATATATGAGGATTTTTCAAATCCTCAACACAGTGGTGTCCAGCCTTATCCACTCTTCTCATTTCTTCACTTTGGTCTTCTCACTTTATTCCAAGCCACAATGAGAAGTACTAAGCACTTTGGTTGGGTCCAAACAGGGGGCTTTAGCCTTCTCTGTACCAAAGCATGGATTTTTGGGTTCGCCGGGGGGGAGCGGGTGGGTTTTTTTGTGCGCGGCGGGCTGTGGGGGTTTCACTTTGGACAAAGCCTATAACTAGGTGGAGAAAGACCATCTCCATTAGTACCGCCGGTGGCCAAGCCTTTGGAGCTGGAGCTGGAGCAGGAGGCTTTGGTGCAGGATTTGGAGGTGGATTTGGTGGTGGCTTTGGAGGTGGTGCCGGGAGCGGACGGAGGTTTTGGTGGTTCGAGGCCCGGGCTTTTCAAGAGCCCAAGGGGCCCATTCAAAGTTACAGTAAACCCAAAATCCTCCTTGCCCCACGAAATTTGGAGGGGACCCTAAAAAAACAAAAAGTCAGAGTACAAGAAAGAGAACAAATCAAAACATTGAACAACAAATTTGCTTTTTTTATTTCGAAAGGTAATGTTCAAATTGGGTGAGGGTCAAGACTGGTTTTTTTTTTATCTTTTAAGATTTGTGCACTTAAGGTGAAACAAAAAACAAAAATTTTTGCATATGCAATTGTGGTCATTAAATGTGCAAACTAACCCACTGTGTATCATGCTTGCCATGTTTGACTTCTCATAAAGTAGGTACCACTGAATTTAAAAAAAAATAAATTTCCCCTGTAAATGATTCATTTCATACTTTATACAGTCTAAGATGCTTTTAAGATGTGTAGGATCTTGCCTTTGTTTATATAAACCTTTTTGTATATTTTTAACGTTATTTCCTTTCCTTAGCAAAAAAAAACAAAGTACTTGAAACAAAATGGACCCTTCTTCAAGAACAAGGGGGGAGGCAAAGGTTCGGCCCCGTAAAAAAAAAAAACACGAACTATTTTTAAAAGCAAATGGGAACTTAAAAAGACAAAAAAATTTTCCCTCCAAAAATAAATTTTTGACTGGATGGAAACTTTAGAAATATAAGATTTTTATAAAATTTCAAAAATAAGAAGACAGTTTGTTGATAAAAAAGACTTAAAAATATTTTTTTCTGTGCTCCCTTCTTGGGGATAAAGAGCAAACAACTTCCTTCAGTGAAAGTAAAAATGTTAAAATTGGGGTAACTGTCTTCAACTTTGAAAAGCAAAATTTTTGGGGGTTGAATAGGGTGGGTTCAAAAAACCCATTGCGCATTTTTTAATGTTGTATAAAACAAATAAAGGGGGAAAAGCCTGAAAGTGAGGGCATTTTTCTGTACATGTTCGAAACAAATGGGGGGTTTGGAGCATAAACTCTACCATTGTTAATGAAGGAACGTAAATACAATAAAATTGTATGGATTCTGTACTTGTTAATCTGTTGTCACCAAGTCATTTAATCCTTCTTATTTCCATGCAGATATGAAGATGAAATTAACAAACGGACATCTGCAGAAAATGAGTTTGTTGTCATCAAAAAATGAGAAAGGAACGAAATGAAAGGCAGGGTGATTTTTTGAACCCATTATAAAGTATGTTAAAAAGCCAATGATAGTTAATATGAGAGAAAATACAACAATGTACATAACTGACAAATACATTTAGACTTGTGTCAAGGAAAGTTGGTTAGACCACATTCTTACTCTTGTCTTTGACAATTGTCCCTTGGTTACCAAAAACCCTGGGGTTTTTCCTAAGGGGTGAAAAATGAAAAATAAATTCTTTTCATCCAATGGCAAACCACTCTTGTGCAAAGAATATGCCTGGCATTGCCGGAGGACAAGGGTGGTGATGTTTTTAAGAAATTATTGCTTTTTTTAAACCCTAAATCCAAAAAACCTCTAATAAAATTAATTTCAAAATTAAACACATTTTAGGAAGAAACTTTTTAGATTGAAACCTAAACCCAAATCTGAGATTAAAGAAATCTATAATATATAAAATAGAATTGTTAAATTATGGTCCATGTGGCTTTAGTTTGGCCAAACTGAAGCTCTGACCTGATCAATATCAAGTTATCATCTCAACCATCTGAAGTTGACTCATATTGAGGCTGACTTTGTAGACTTTTAGACCTTTTTACATTTAGGTTCTTATCTTCACCTGTGACTTTGAAATAATTTTTTTGGGTCGGTTCTCATGTCTTCCTAGCCAAAGCCTTATCATTTCAATGATTTATTGCTAATAATTTGTGGATGATTTACACCCTTCTCCTTGTCTACCATGACTTGTAGGATGTGGATGCGGCCTACATGAACAAAGTTGAATTGGAACCCCAATTTTTTAAAATCCCTGACTGATGAAATCAACTTCCTCAGGACCCTATTCGAACAAGTGAGTTATAACAAATTGTCTATATTTTTGTGTATTTTTTGCAATGTTGATTCTGAAAATATCTAATGGGAATATCATAAAAAGTTCACAGTAAAAAAGGTCTCATGGCTACTCATGTTTTCATTGCACCCAAAAAGGAAAGGGCACAGCTCCAAGTAAAATTTTCCAGACCCCTCTGTCGCCCCTTTTCTATGGAAATAACAGACTTTAAAAGATCGGGAAGCATCACGCAGGGTGAAGGCTCAGTATGAAGATATCGCCAAGAAGAGCAGAGCAGAAGCTGAGGCTGTTTACCAAGGCAAGGTAAGGGCACTATTTGGATACAAAAATTCAAATGAAAACTTTATGTATCAAATAAAAAAAAGGTTTTTGTTAAAAATAATGTCCTACCCTTTTGGGTTACAGGTTAAAGAAATTTCAACATCTCTGGCCAACAAGGGAAAAGCCTGCAAAACACCAAGAACAGATGGGTAACAAACCGCAAACCCAAAAAGGTTTTCCGTCCCGGAAATCAAAAAGGGGTAAAAAACAGGTAAGCTTCAAAAAAGGGTGTCTTTATTTTTTTTAACCCAGCAGGACTTTTACGGGGTAAAGACTATAGCGCACATCAACCCGAGCTAAGATGAGTATGGGAGGCATATATTTGTAAGAAATAGTCAAGGTTCTAAAAACTTTTATATATTATTCTTCATTATTTTTGAAAAGGGGAAAACCCTTTAAAACTTCAGACACCTTTTGCCAATGGGAAACCCGTGGGGTTATTTCCTGAAAGATTGCCCATCAAAACGGGGCAGAATTGGAGGCGCCGCAAAAATGCCAAACAAAAGGGGCCCCAGCTCGTGAATACCAGGAACTGATGAATGTCAAACTGGCTTTGGATGTTGAAATTGCCACCTACCGGAAACCCCTAAGGAGGGGAACTATGAATTATTTCATTTTTATTTTTTTAATGCATACACAAAGTCACTAAAGCAGATAAGGAGCTTGACTGCCCCACTAAGGCTATACCACTGATTTTAATCTAAAATTTTTTCAGCATTTACTGTTTTCATATTCCTTGTATGTATTGTTTTCATTATTTTTTCACTTTTTTACTAAATTATTCATCCTACACAATTTGTAGAATATACCCTCTAAATATTAAAGCTCAATATGTAATGTGCATAAAGCAATACATTTCTTGTCTTAAAATTACATCAAATGATATGAATATATTTTGGGGGATTTTGCCAGCCCCAAAGTGTCACTATAATAGAAAATACATCCACATAATGTCAGAGTTCCTGTCCCAGGACAGTGACTGCAACCTATTTATAAACATACCTCCCAACTTTTTTGGATAGTCAAAGGATACTTATGGTTTATGAAAAATCTTATATTTTCTACATATCGACATGAGTCAAATCATTTAAATTTATGCAATAGCACAAAAATCATCCGAAAAATAGAATTTTTTCAAAACCAAATTGTATAAAATAATTTAATAAAATACAAATGTGAGTTCTTATTTAATTTAAAACCCAGAAATAATAAATGTAAAGATGCAAATCTGTTTCTCACATCAAAAGAAGGGATATCCAGAGGGAACTAGGTCAAAAGTAGGGACTGTCCTTAAAAAAGAGGGACACTTCAGATATCTGTATATAAATATCCATCCGCTACACTGCTGAGTGCAAGGCAAAGTGGAGTGAGTTTGGAAGAGACAGCATATCCCTCCTCCTCATCCTACCTTGGTATCACCCCCCCCATTGTACTTACTTTTTTTGCCCACTTCCACTGGGGTAGTTGTGAGACAGAAGCCACTCTCCACTACACTGGTTATTGGGTCACGAGGCATCGTTTTTCTTTAGCCCCCATCCCTCAGATGGTGAGTGAGAGCAACAGTGTCCTCAACAGTATATATAATTAGGTGTCATGTCCCACTCCATTGGCCCACATATATAAATGCCTTAGCGTGTTATGTGTCAGTATTTCAGTTGAAAGCTTATACAGGATACTAAGCATACTAAGATTATAGAATATGCTATGGTTGATACTTACCTTTCTCTGCCTTGAGCTTTAGCTCCACGCATTTGGGGCCAGCACAGTCAAAACTAATCAGGGGTCTGATTTAGTCAAAAACACATCTTATTTTACTAAGGCTCAACTGTTCTCCCCCTTTTTTCTCCCCCTGCTTTACACTGCACCCCTGCTTGTACAGATTGACTGCTGTGTGTAAACTCAAACTCCAGGATGGTGACTTCTATTGCTGCAATGAAAAAGAAAATGATTACAGAATAAAAACTGTTCCGTCGATTAAGGGAAATTGTCCTAGTGATCTGTTCTACAAGAAATAAATCAAAACTCTGTTTTAAATAATAAAAATCACATGGGTTTTATTTTAATAATTATTTTTTTTTCTTAAACTTGCAGGTTATCTACAGACAGCAAAGTCAGCATCTGTAAGTATTACACCTTCTAATATACTGTTTTCAGTGGGTTTGAGTTTTTGGCATCTATTTCTTTGAAGTGTATAACACAATAAAACTATGCACTATAATATGATAGTAAATATAGTAAAGAATTAGTCATGGCATTACCAACAAGATTTTCTATTGCATTAAAAAAAACCTGAGTAAAAATAAAAAGGTTTTGGAAAAGAACAGTACTTTTACTTCAAAGGGAAACCAGAATCCGGCACTCATCATACTGTAGCAAAAATTGGGAAAAATTATGGTCATAAAAATTATTGTGGGCTAAAAATTTTCGTCCCCTTTCCTAAAGATCAAAAAACATCTATGGGAACAGCATCGACGTAACTATAAAAAAAGTGGGAGGTACAGTTGCAACCGGGGGACTGCACATTGGAGCCCTCCTCCACAAAAGGGGAAAACCACATTATACGGGCACATGGGAGTGGGGGTTTTATTTTACTATTTGCCAGGGGGCCCGGAGCTTCAAATTCGCCTCTGGGGAAGTATTAAAATTCTATTCTAAGACTTTTTTTTCTTGCCCATAGCAACCAATCAGAGCTCCCATTTCATATTTTCAGAGCACCATGTGAAATGAAAGGGGAGCTCTAATTGGTTGCTATGGGCAACAAGGGAAACCGACCTAACAGTTTTTTTTAAATCGGCCCTATTGTTTTCGAATAATTCAAGGCTGCTAAAAAGTGCATCAAGCGACCCTTTTCCCCTCCCGTGAATGGGCTGAAGATAATTATATATTAAATGCATATGTATCTTTTGCAGTTTCTTCTGGGACTTTGGAAAACGATTATATAAAAATGATCTGATCTGATGTTAACAACATTGAAAATCTTCCCAAATGTTGAAATATTATTCCACATGTATGAAAAAAATGCTAGGTCTAATACTCCCTTTTTCCCCTAAAAAACCAACAGAGCTCACAGCAACCAATCAGAGCGCCCCCCTCTTTTCCAGAGCCTAAAAATAAAAGGGGCACGTTATTGGTTGATGGGCAACAAAGTGAAATTTTTTAAAATTTCCCAGACAGTTTTTCTACATTGCCCCCAAATCTACTTAATATTTAAGTAATAAATTCTATTGGGGTAACTATACCCTCTTTCTTTTTTAAAAACCCGTTGCATGGAAAAACAAGCCTGCGCCCTGGTGGGGCGGAGCAGGGGGGAAAACTTTGGGTTTTGGGGGTTTGGGGAGTGGACAGGTGGGGATTTGGGTTTGGGGGTGGGGCAGGGATCAGGGGAGCTTTTTGGTTTTGGTAGCGGAGCTGGAGGTTCTGCTGGAGGCTTTTATGGAGGAAGTGGATTCAGCTCCGGTAGTGGCTTTGGCATTTCCTCCGGTGGTGGCGGCGGCGGCAGCAGCAGCAGCGTGAGATACGTACCAAGCCATCAAGGGTACAGAAGTTAAAACATTTTGGCTTAACTGAAACCCAGAAATATACCTCCTGCTTTCAAAGATACACAAAATGAATGATTCTCTTTTATCAGTTCTGATTCTGTTCACATAAAAGTTCTAAAAATCAAATTTTCTGCTTACACCCATCTAAATAAGCAGCTGGTTTTGTAGGCGCTTTACATTTTTTTGCAGGTACCTTGTAACTACTACCCCACAAAACAAGTGGTTGCTTTCACCACTCGGGACCCAGCACCCGGGTCCCATGCACTGCCAATCCCTTACACATTTTGATGAGGTCCTACAATTTTTCCGGGGTGGCTGTATTACTTTTCCACAGCTCTTTTTTTGGGGAAAACTACTACAAGTTTGATGTAACAAAAAGTTAAATGGAAGATATAGAGCATTCCAAACTAAATATACTAAAAAATGGAAACTTTTCTAGACATGAAAAACCAATATGTCTACTAGCAAATAAACTGTACACAAACTGAAATGTTTACAGCCACAATGTATTGAACCAAAAATAAAGTACATTCTTCCATGTGAAAACTTTTTCAATGACTCTGCTGTCAATTAAATTTTTGCAGGTTGCTTATGCTTTTCAAAAGTTTAATTCTGAAAATATATACCAAATTTGTATGCATCAGCTGAACATGAAGATACGTGGGGAATTGGCTTCATATCACATATTAGGAATTCTATAATTATTACAGAGGTTGTTGCATCATCAAATACAGTTCTGGTTAAGCTGGCTCGGTAATCAGGTTATTGCCATGGTTCTGGCTTCTGAGGCCCCTGTTCATAATAGACATAGCTATAGACAGCCATACATTTCCTCCACTGCAGAAAGTAAATGGATTATATGGACTGGGTGAGTCGGCAATAGTTGGTGAAACTGAGTAGCTCTCCACTCGGCTCAAAGATCTAAATGGACTATATGATGGCTCATGTCCACAGTTGCCAAGGCGCCTGACTGCCTTGAGACTATCCTGTGCAGCTGCTTGCTTTTCCTTTACTGTATTCTTAACATCAGCCATTGTCATGGGAGACCTTGGGGTAGTCTTCAAGGGAGTAAAAGCACTTAAGCAGGGTTTGAGGGTGAAGACGACCATGGGTTCCTTAGATTCTGTTACTCACCGCAGCCATATGCTAATCCCATATCTAAGGCATTCATCACCCAGTAATGCCATTAGTATTTTGTGGGCCCCATACAGATGAAGCATTTGGCCTCCATTGCCCATTGCCAGTTCCTATCTTGAGGCCACTTTTAGACAAAATTCTGTCAGGGCCCCTGACAGGAGTACTGCCAATACTGTACTGATGGCAGCCCTGCACTACCTATGAACAGATACAAAAGGTGTTGTGACATAGGTTAATAGCAGTCATTGTAGTACATTGATAGAGCATTCCCATCAGAGAAGGAGGCACTGATACTCATTGGCTCTTGCTCATAATTTCCAAATGCTACAATGGGGTTTTGGTAGGGATATTCCCTTATGGTACAGTTCCTTAAACATCAATGATTCCTCATTTAGTTTTCAGTCTAAAGTAAAAGAAGTGCAGAAGAAAAACAAACCATTATAATATATTCATCTGGGACAATGTGGTTATACCAAGCCACTGTCACTTTTTGAATCATCTACTATACCATACGTGGTAGTTCCCACCCTTTGACTTCAATAAAACCTTGTTTTATACTATACGAGGCTTCTTCTGTGATGTGGTTTTTGATAGATGTAGTTCTAAGTACCTTGAACTGGTCAGTCAAAAACAAATATTAGGTTTTTGCAGTGGTTTGATGTGGTTCCCTGCTGAATCACTTTTATCACAGGTGAACTAAACTAGAGTATCTGTACATTGCCCAGTTTAAGCTGAACTTCAGAAACAACTGTACCTGCTTAATAAAATACAAAGTGCCAAATGTTGTAAGAGGGTTCTATTTTAAGCCCTTGGTGCTGTAGACACAAGGCCTGAATATACCCCCATATCATGGCTGGATAACACCACCATAATATAACTAGATTTTACCATCTCACAACTGTAGCAGAGGTAACACCACTGTATCATGACTGTATAATACCACCATACCATGACTGGATGACACCAAGAAATCATGACTAGTTAACACCACCATATCATGACTGGATGACACCAAGAAATCATGACTAGTTAACACCACCATATCATGACTGGATGACACCAAGAAATCATGACTAGTTATCACAACCATACAATAACTGGAAACACACCATACCTACTGGAAACACCACCATACCTACAAATAACCCACTATACCATGAATGGATACACCACCATACCATGACTAAATAACACCACCTATACCATACGGAGACACCACCATAGACTGGACCGTGACACCACCATATCATATGATGACACCACCATATCAGACTAATGACAGCCACCATACCTGATGAACCACCATATCATGAATCGATAACGCCACCATACCTTGACTGGATTGCACCACTATGCCATGACTGGATAGTACCACCATACCATGACTAAATAACACCACTATACCATGACTGGATGACACCACCATAACATGACTAAATAACACCACCATACCATGACCGGATGACACCACCATACCATGACTGGATGACACCACCATACCATGACTAAATAACACCACCATACCATGACTGGATGACACCACCATACCATGACTGGATGACACCACCATATCATGACTGGATGACACCCCCATATCATGAATGAATAACGCCACCATACAATGACTGGATTGCACCCCCATATCATGAACGGATGACACCACCTCATAACAGAATAATACCCCATACTGTGACTGGGTGACACCAATATATCATGACTGGATAACACCATTATACTGTGACAAGATTACTCCTCCAAATCATGACTGAATAATGCCACCATGCCATAACTGGATAAGCCACCATACCATGACTGGGTAACACCATTAAATCGTAACTGGGTAATACCACCTCATAAAAGGATAACACTACATACAGTTACTGTATAACACCATCATATCATGACTGGATAATGTCACTATACCATGACTAAATGACACCACCATACCATGACTGAATAATACCACCATGCTAGAACTTATTAATACCACTATAATGTGAGTGGATATACCATCATACCATAACTAAAACACTACCACATCATCTCTGAATAATACTAGTACAAATAATAGTTCTGCAGTAATAGACAATACCTTACTGTTTACAACGCCATACACAATTCAATGGAGGTGCCCCATGCAGACAGGGGTCCATAATAAAAAGGCAATATACATAGTGCTCCACAGTAAACACTCTTATAATAACTCCTCATGATTGTACCATAATAACCATATACCTGATAATATCTGTTTTTGCCATCCCCTAATGTGATTCACCTTACCTGTACTGTATACAGTGATTCTGGTAGGAGCTCTTGTTCTAAGGCCATTTATAGTGGTGTGAATGTCCTCTTTCTACAGTATCTCCGCCTGCCTGTGCCATCCCTCTATAGACTGTGTCATGCGACCTGTGTTTTCCCTAAAAGTCCTTTCCAGCACCAATAATCACACCAGGCACTGGCTCCTCCACTGGCAAATACATAGAATGTTTGCAGTTTTCTTTAAAAGAAATGTATTTACTGTACACTACATAAGTCTCTCTGCAGATTTGCATCACTTGTCTCGCTATCTCTTCTGCCATCAAACCCCTGTTTTCGGCCATAAAAGACAATAAGAAAGTCAGTAAGAGACATGCAGATCTGTTCTAAAAAGAAGTTTACAGTATTGTGCGAAACTTTTAGGCAGGTGTGGAAAAAATGCTATAAAGTATAAGAATATGTTCAAAAATAGAAGTGTTAACAGTTTAATTTTAATCAATTAACAAAATGCAAAGTTATTGAACAAAAGAATATGTAAATCAAATCAATATTTGGTGTGACCGCAATTTGGTTTTGGAGTCCTGAAAGGAAGTAAAGATATAGTCCCACAGAGCCCTTATCTCACCATCATTCAATCTACATGGGATTATATGAAGAGAAGGAAGGATCTGAGCAAGCCTCAACAGAATTCTTAGAAATCCTACTAAAAAAAAAAATTGCTTTGAGAAATGGGGTCCCAACTTTGGTCTGAGCATGAGAACCTGGGCATGTCTCCATTCCTTAAAATAATTACACTGTTCACCAATCAGGGATGAAGAATGGGCCCAATGGGCATGAAAAGAATGTGAAGGGTTAAACAAACTTCTGTCCAGGGTTGCAAAACTAGGAACCCTAACATAAGTGGTGGCATGTGAGGGGAGGAGGAGGATTTGATCTTTGCATTGAAACCCTCTCTCTTCTCCACTGCTAGTTGGTAAGAAATTAGATTATTGCAACAGATTAATCGTGTCAATTAAGGCTACTGTTACGAGTAGCGCCACAGCCCATGGTCCGGGCTGTGGGCGCACTTGTACCCCTGCAGCGCAGTCTGCGCCCGGGGCAGGTGGTGTCGCGATCCACGGGCATACACGCGCCCACGGGCGCCCGTCCTCACCTGACCTCGTTCCTGCCTCTGCTCCCGGCCAGTGCGAGTGCCCCCGCTCCTTAGGGCGTGCGTGCGCCGGTAATTGTATCATCTGCCGCTGACCCTATATTAATGCTTCACCTCTTCCTGGCTCTCGCCGATTCCATAGTCCTCATACCTATGCGAGGAAGCCCTTTCTACGTTCCGGTTGCCGTTCCTGTGTACCAGTCCCTTTGGCTTACGTTCTCTGACCACGAACCTTTGCTGCCTGCCCTGACCTTCTGGCCCGTCCCTGACTACGAGTTTGCCTGCCGATTCAGTACTGCGTTATACCTTGGCTACCACCGCAAGCAAGTCACATCAGGGGTAGCTGACCTAATCGAATCCCGCCGCAGCAAGTCCATCTTGCTTTGCGGCGGGCTCTGGTGAAAGCCGGGAAACACTTAGACTGCGCTCCCTGGTGTGGCTTCCGCCATTGCTTGTGGTAGCCCAGTGGATCCACAACCTAGGACCGTTACAGCTACCAATGGTGTACCCTTGAAACGTCAACATATTTTAAAGTGTGAAATGGTATTTTTATTGCTAGCATACAGATTCAGAAGCCTTGGAATTAAAACAAACCGTCCTTTCCTGCAGAAAAAAAGAAATAGGGCAGGAGTCATTTATAACTCATAAAATCATTTTTGCCATCTAACATATAAAGAGGTGATCAGAAGCTCGTCAGTGGCATGATATACAGGAATAGAATAAACTGCCGACATATCTGGTTTACAAACAGTAATTTGCCATAAGTTTATGTCATGTCTGAAGCACCTCGATTCTACAAACAATACAAGGTATAGTTCCATTTGTGCAGAAGTGACAGACGAGGAGTGGGGTGTGGAGGAGAAGCACACATCTCGGGGAATATTGCCTTAGTGAACCACCAAAAGATTCCGACTCTCAGACAGGAATGACGCTCACCTAGATAATTTGTGATATAAAGTTTGGCACAAAAAAAGAAACATGTTGAGTCTCACAGACGCTACAGTGATAGCAGCTGCAGGCTCCAGAAGCAAACAGCATCTAACACATCCTTAGGGATGATGTCTTCAAAGGAATGTCTTAGAAAGTAGAAAATGCTTCTCTAAATGGGTGCTGCCGCTTGTTTAAGCCAGAGGAAAAGCATAGACTCTCGATTAAAATGTGTAAAAATTAACAATGAAGTGTTGTAATCAGGTGGAGACATTTCAGGGAAACACTTGCTGGGTGTGGGCGAGCATTACCCTGCTAAAAATTGTCATTTAGAACCATGAGAGGTGACACATGTGCCTGCAGGATGTCAAGTATATACCACTGAGATGTTAGTGTCTCTCTAGGTGTGAGAAGGGTCTAATCTGGCTTCCCCGATAATTACTCAACACCAAAACACGGGTTAATTTTCAGCATTGAGCAGGAGCCCTTCCAATTCCTGCATTCCTATAAAGCATGTATACCAGCACTGCTTATGAGGACAAGTTGCCCATGAAATATTTGTAGAAAAATATATGGTGTAAATCATTTAAACACTTTAATCCACTTTGAATAAAATAGTATACAGAACCCGTGAATCCAACATTCCACTAAAGTAACAAGCTACAATATATCAAAAGTATAAGATCAGCTCACCGGTTTGCTTTGAAGTAAGGTGTTTCCCATATTCAGGTGCAATGGATCTCCAGCAGCTTCCACCATCCAAGTAGTTAGAAATCAGAAGTAACATCCAGCACTCCGTGACCATACGAACAACATCAATTCTCTTAAAATGTAAACTTTTATTCCATCTTCTTTAAAATAATCATGTGGCTTTGCACAATGGACTTTAGATAGTGTTGAGCGATTTTTTTTATGAAAAAGGGCTAAAAATCGGCACGTTTTTATTTTTGATCGAAATTTTTAGATCATGCGAAAAATTTTGGGTTTAAAATTGTGAATCATTTTTAAAGATCGCCCCCATTTTCGGCGTTTTCCTGTCATTTTGGGCCCGGCCCCCCAAATCAGCTTACAGAATAGAGCGGGGTTTTGGATGTGGTGTCCCGAGTATGACTGGGATGGGGATGGTTGCGTTGGTGGAAAAATCCCCGACCTCGTTTTTCATAAAAACACCCCCTTCCTGTTCTTTGGATCAGTGTCTCTCAGCTTTCCTATACAGGAGGACGTAGCTCTGTGTGCCCAAAACACCCTCAGGAAATTATTTATTTCTTCCAGAGAAGCTCAAAGGGTTTAGTTTGGACCCTTTCAACTTGTTAGTTCAGAGTTTGGGAAGTTTTTTATGTAGTTAGGTAGGGGAATTTTTAAAAAGGGGAGCATCTCCCGCTGAAAAAGTAACGGGAGGGGAGCGGGGGGGGGGGGGCTCGGGGCGAACAAGCAAGCTCTAAAAAGGGAATACTGGTTTAAGTTCCCAAAAAGACTTAGTGTAGAATTGCAATGCAAATAGCTTTATTTTTAACAGTTTTCTATTGAAATATTTCCTGGATTTTGGGGGCACCCTGAACTTATATTAGGTACACTCTTTTCTAGTAACTGCAGGTCTTTTTTGTTGGGTGAAAAACCTAAAATTTTTATTACCCAGTATACTTTTAGTTTGGTATTTTTTTTCCCTTTTTGGCCCTTTCCCAGCTTTGTTGTTTTAGCCACCTTGCGTTAATATTAAAATCCGAAAAATTTTGTACTCAGACAGGTTGTTTGGTTTAAAAAAATTTTTCCTTTTATTTCCAAATTTCCATTAAAGTTTCGTGTTTTTTCACTTTTCCCGCATTTAAAAAAACTTTGTTCTTGAGGCATCTTGAACAAAAATTTGTGAATACAGCAATTTTGTATTAAACCGCGGTGAAATTGAAAGGTCCCAAAAAATCCTTTTATTATCCGAAAAACTTTTCCCAGATAGGGTTTTTTTTCACTTTGGGGGCGGGCCCACCCTTTTTTTGATAGTTTAAATTTTGGAAGTTAAATTTGAAAACGGGCAATTTTGTTTTTCCCCACGGGTTTGGAATTGATAGGTGCCAAAAAATCCTTTTTTTACCCGAATAAATTACGTTACGTGTTTTTTGCATTTTTGGCCCGGGCCCGGGATTTGTTGTTTTGACCCACCTTGCATTTTAAAATTTTGAACCCAGCAATTGGTGTAGTTACCAAGGTGAATTGATAGGTGCCAAAAAAAACCTTTTATTACCCGGAATACATTCCCAGTTACGTTTTTTTCACTTTGGCGCACTACGTTTTTGTTCATTGAGGCACCTTGCACTTAAATGTGAATACAGCAGTTTTTTTGTCCCCCAAAGGTGTTTTTAAAGGTGACAAAAAATACTTTTATTACCCGAATACATTACAGTACGTGTTTTTTTGCATTTTCCCCAGCCCAGATTTTTTGATAGAGCCACCTTGCGGGTTAAATTTGAACCCAACCCAATTGTGTAGTTACCAAGGTGAATTGATAGGTGCCAAAAAATTACCTTTTATTTCCGAATACATTCAGTTTGGGTGTTTTTTTCACTTTGGCGCACTACAGCTTCGGTTCTTTGAGGCACCTTGCATTTAAAATTGTGAAAAATAGAAATTTCTTTTAGTCCCCAACAGGTAAATTAAAAAGGTCCCAAAAAACCCTTTTATTACCCGAATAATTTCGAAAGTGTTTTTTAACTTTGGGCAGGCCAGCGGGGGTTGATAGATTTTACTTTGCAGTTAAATGTGAATACAGAAATTTTGTTTTGATTTGGGGGATTTGAGAATAGTTTTTGATTTCCCCGTTTTTAATAAGAGATTTTCCAAAACTTTCCACCCCGTCTAAAATTTTTTATATTTCTGAAAAATGGAGCGAAATTCAGGGGGGAAAGTGAGCAAAGGGGGGGGTGGGGCCCGGGGGGGGGGAAAAGAGGTACGAGAGAAGGTGCCCCTTTCCCAAGTGGCTGGCGAAAAACACGATGCCAGCGGATCTTTCCTTTGCGGGGCCCGTCGGCCTGTAAATCGCTGGTCGGGGCCCCCCTGTGAATCCCCAAGTAACAAACAGCGTCGAAAATCTGTCCTTCGGGGTTTAAAATGAAACTGAAATCCCAGTCTTCCCTTTCCTGTCCTCCCAGCCCGGGCCCCAAAAAATTTGTCGTAATCCATCAATCAGAAATCCGCCCAAAACATAAAGGGCCCCCAAAATGTAAATCGTGTACCCAACCACTGTTGATAATCCATTTTTGAAAAACCTTTTCTTTGAGGGACAAAATGCGGTTGGGGTCAAAAGGGCATTTTAAAAAAGATAAGAGGCCAAAAAGGATGATTTTCTCTGCTCTGACCCCGTTACTGTTTGCCATCAAGGGGGGAAAAGGGGAAGCCGGTAAAAACGGCAAAAATCCCGGGCGGTCGGCAACCCCTTGGGCAGCCCTTTTTGGTTGGGTAGCCCGAGCCCCTGGATGCAGAATGCCCGGACGCCCCAAGTCCCCTGTGGTTTTGATGATGATGATGAGGGACATTGCGGATCCAACGTGGTCTTTTCACGGGAATTTGTTGCGGAGGGTTTCTCACTGGATGAGGAGGAAGGGGATGGGGTAGTGTCAGTGGGGGGCCCCGCATCAAAAAGGGAGAGGGCGGTCGCAGAATTTCCGCTGTTATGTTTCCCGCCCCCACGGTCAGCGAAAATTCCCGCCCCTTTGCTTTTTCGCCTTTTAAAAAAAAGGGCCCGGCCCTCTAAACCCCGGGCCCTTCTTTAAACAAGCCTCTGTTTCACCCAGCGATGAATATGCCCCCTTTCCCGGGTAAACCCCATAAGTAGGGGCCCAAAAAACCCAAAGGTGGTTAACACCCCCCCAAATGTCTAGTCAAAATGAAAGGAAAAAGCATGAGTTGAAATGGAGGCAACAATTGGCCAAAAAAAGGCCGTTTCGACCCCGGGCCCCCAAAACCCACTGTCACACCCTCGGTCTCCGCCCCCTCCTCCGCCACCCCCAAACGTTCCCCGTTTCCCATGGTTTTTCGAGTCAAAGATCAGGGTTTTAGCCTCCTTTTTAGCCCCCCACCGTCGCCCGGTACCCCCCGCAAACCCCCCGGGGAACCATCCTAACCCCCTTTTTTTCCCCCAGTTTTTACGACCTGCATGCCCCTTTCGCGGCCCGTCTAGAGCCGCCTTCTTTTCTTCCCGGTTTGGGGGGCAGAAGAAACCTTTAAAACCCCCAAAACCCTCGCAAAGCAAAAAACCTGGGAAAGTCGCATTGCCCGGCTTTTGGCCCCCCGGAAAAATTGCCTTTCCCTCTGGGGGACAAAGATGGGGTTTCCCCCACATTTATGGCCCCCCCTGCCCCCCCAAAACCGATGCGAGCAGGCATTTCCTTTTCCCGAAAAGCCCTTTTCCCGCCTGGCCAGCCCCGTGTCATCTAAAATTTAAAGGGATTGTCTGCAAACTTGGCCGGAAAAAATCCATCTGACCCCCGACACATGGGCTTTGTAAGAAAGGCCAAGGCCCTATATTCTTGACAGTCACTGGGTGAGTGGGGGGATGTCCTTTGGGGGGGGGCGGGGGCTCTCAGGCTCGGGCACGCTCTTCAAAACCGCAAGGGGTGGGAGGGTTCTTTCCCCAAGGGGCCCCTGGGGGCAAACACGTGCCCCGGAAACCAGGCCGTGTTGAAAAATTTAAACTGTCTTGGAGGGCCGTTCCCCACACAGGTCAGGGGTGTGGGCGGCTCTAAGCAACGATACCCAGCGCTGGCTTTGGGGGCCAAAAAAACCTTGTGCCCGGCAAGGTGGGATGTGATAAAAGGGCGAAATCTGTGGCCGCCCTTAAGAACGGTAGGTGGAGCCATCCCCTTTCCCGGCCCATGTTTATGAACCTTGTGTCCCGAAAATTTTAAAGAGCTACCCCGGGTTTTGGACTGCCTGTGAGGAAGGCTCGAAGTCTAAGTTCGCAAATTCGCCCTTCGCCCCGGGTACGTCCCGCCCCGGGGTGCGTTGAAACGTAAGCTCGGCCTCCCCCCAACCGTCCCATTGTTGACGTGGCAAAACGCGGAAATTCCCCCTCCCCCAAAGCCCCAAGATTGTGGGAGCAGCGAATGCCTTTTGCAGTACGAAGTGACCATGGATGGGCAAGCAGTAGTTTCGGGGCCCAGGGGTGTTGAGCCAACCCAGGTGGGAGGCAGGTGGAAAAAATTTTCTGCACCAAACCTTGCCGTTTTTTAAGAAGCCCCCAAAATGGTCAGTGCGGGGGCAATGCCCCCTTTTCGCATGAGCCCTTGTGGGGGATTTGTTCTGGAACGATTTTGGACACTCTTTAAAAAAGGGCCCCCCAGCAACGGGGAGGAACGGACACAGAAGCGGACACGGAGCCTTTCTTCCGTCAAAACCCCCAAGGCCCCACGTTTCCAATTTTAAACGGGCTTCATTTGGCAGTGGTTCGGGGGGCCCGGGCTATGGGAAGGTGGTGTTTAGGTCTCGGGTGCTTTATCCCCAAAGGGAAGTCAGGGCTGGGTTTAAGCTGTGCCGAGGGAAGGGGGGAAGGGGGTATTCTAGAAAACCGACGTTTAAACCCGGGGGCGTCCCTGCCTTGGGGAAAAAGGGTTTGGGGCGAATTTTTAGGCGGGGGAGGGGGAAAATGAGGAAAATCAGTTTGCAGTGCCCCCCGACCCCCAAAAGGGTTGGGAAAAACAAAGGGTCCATCCCCTTTTAATGAGGGCTTGGGGTCCATTTCCCCCAACATGATCCTCGCAATTTAAAGGGCCCTTTAAATGAACAACAGGTTTCTGGGTGGGGGCCCTCCCTGGTTTCCCCGGTACAAAAAAAAAAATCAGCACTTTTCCCTTTCCCCCCACCCCCCAAAAGAGGTAAAAAAGGAAATGGAACTTGCTGTTTTATCAAAGGAGACATCTTTGCATCTGCTTCCGTTTCCCCAAAATCACGGTGGAACAAAATCAGCGACGTGACAAACAGTAGAGTGCCCCCAAAAAGCCAGCGGCCCGCAGCAGCAGCAGGCTGGTGGCAGAAAACCCAAAGGGGGTGACCTTGGCAATTTTTTTTTTAAACCCCTCACCAAGCCTGCAATGCAGGGCAAAAATCCCAAAAACAAAAGAGACCCGCTTAAGAAACATGGTGACGGGGGTTCTGCAAACTCAACACCGATGTTTTTTGGGTGTGTTTCCCGGGGGCCCAAAAAGGACTTCTGGGTAAACCAAAAAATGGAGGAATGGCCCGAGCCCCGCTCGCCAAAGCCCTAGAGGTGTTGTCCCGCCCCGCAGCCGCGTCCCTATCCTTTAGCGGGGCCTTCAGCCAAAAGCTGGGGAGTCCCTTACAGGGGCAAACGCTTTCCCGGGTTTCCACAGATAAAGTGGATCGTTTGAACCCTTTTATCAAAATGAATCAGGCATGGGTCTCTGTTTATGTTGTAAACCCCAAATTTCCGAGGTCCCCGGGTTTGTTGCTGGTCTTTCTTCACATTCCTTTCAAACAGAAAAAGGTTTCCCCTTTAAAAATTTTTTTTAAAATGATCATTTTCTTACTGCAATTTTTATTCTCTTTTCCCCAAAAGTTCATTTTGCTGGTTTTGTTTTGAGGAGACTGTTTTAAAAAAACAGGAAGGTTTCATTTTTCCCAAAACCCTATTTTCCCTTTACTCACTTTATTTTAGAAGTTTTGCATTTTTAAAAGGTTTTTTAGGGCATGTTTCTGTTGGGGATACAGCTTAATTTTGGTTTTGGAAAAGGAAAATTTTGGCTTTTTTAAATGGCATTTTTCCCTCACAATTTTTTAATAGTGGCTGAGAAATATATTTTATAATTTTTTGGGGTTGTTGCTGTGAGAAAACGCAATAATCATGGTCCTTTGGAAAAGAAAATGTGGTTCTAAGTGGCATTTCTCCCTCACAATTTTTTAAAAGTGGCTGAGAAGTAATTTTTTTTAATTTTTGGGGGCATTTTGGCCTTTGGGAAAGGCCAATTAAATACAGGGCCTATTATAAAAAAAAGTTGTTTCTAAAAACTTTTTTTCTTCAAATTGTCCAAAGTGGTCAAGGGTCATGTTTTGAAATTTTTGGGGGCCCTTTTGCTGTGCATGCAGCTATACTACAGGTCCTATTATAAAAAAAAAGTTGTTTTTAACAGACTTTTTTCTTCACAAATTTTCAAAAAGGGGTCATGGGTCATGTTTTAAAATTTTTTGGGGGGATTTTGCTGTGACATGCAGCTTTAAAAAGGTCCTATTTTTAAAAAAAATGTTGTTTTAACAGACATTTTTTTCTTCACAATTTTCAAGGGGTTTTGGGTCAAGGGTGATGGGGTGTCAGAAAGGAATGGAGGACACTGTTAATGGGGAAAAATATTGCAAAATTGGGCTTTTTTTTGCAAGATCTTTTAAAATAGCTATCTCCTGTATTGGGAAAACCCCTTTAAAACAATTAAAAAAAGAGAAAAAAAGACATGGGGGGAAATTTTTTCCTATTTTAAAAAAAGTGTTTTCTAGAATTAAAATACAAAAAAACTTGCATGTACAAAATTTGCTGGGAAAAAAAAATTTCCCCTTTAAAGTAAAGGGAGGTACAGGAAAAAAATTTTACCGATGTAGGTTATTCAGAGGGGCATGGAGTATGGGCATGGACAGAGGGAAAAAAGTACAGACTTTCCTCCAAACCGTTGGTAAAAAAGAGAAAAGAATGCCAAGAAAAAGGGCACTTTGGTGGAAAAAAGGAACGTTAAAAAACCCGTATTTCCCCAAACGTACCCAGGACAGGGACCCCGGTTTTTTTTATGTCCAGTGAAAATTTAAAAAGGTGGGTTTAAAGACTCCTTTTTCCGGCATTTTTAATTGCGGTCATGAAGGGGTTTTGGGGTCATGCTGTGGGCCCCCGGGCAGGTATAGCAATGTCAGTTCAAAATAAAATGGGGTTGAAAGACTCCTTTTTCCCGGCCCCTTTTTAAAAATGGGGGTCATGCAGTTTGGGGCTCATGCTGTGGCCCCCCCCCCGGGACAGGTATGTCAATGTTCAGTGAACTAAAATGGGGTTTTAAAAGACTCCTTTTTTCCGGACTTTTTAATTGGGGGTTTCAGGTTTTGGGGCTCATGCTGTGGCCCAGGGCGGGATAGTCTAGTCCATGAAACAAAATGGTGGGTTTAAAGACCCCTTTTTTCCCTCACTTTTTAAATCGGGGGGGCATGCGGGTTTTGGGGCTCATGTTGCGTTCCAGGGCAGGGGTATTCAATGTCCAGTTCAAGTAAAATGACGTTCAAAACATACTGCCCTTTTGGACTTTTTAATTTGTGGCTGGGTATGCAGGTTTTAAGGGTCATGCTGTGGTCAAGACAGGGATAGTGAATGGTCGTGATTTTTTTTTTTGTGGGGTTTTATAACCCAAGTGTTTGCCTAAGTGTAGCCGTTCCATTTTACTGTTGTTGATGTTAATTCCAGCTTCTCCAGCCCTGTTTCGGTGTAAGAATGAAGGTGTTGTTGCTCTCCCATAGACTTTAATGGTCATCGATCATAATCTACCATCGACCATCGAATATCTTGTCGATGGCCAACGTAATCGCTCAACACTACACATAGACAAGAAGTCAACCGTCGCGTTTTGGCAAAGATAGCCTTATTCCAACGCGTTGGTTGACTTCTTGTCTATGTGCCATTGTGCATATGTCCACATGATTATTTTAAAGATGGAATACAAGTTTACAATATATGCTCCTAACATTGTATCATATGGGCTCATATATTGTAAAATTCTCTAAAGACTGATGGAGAGACTTTATGTCCTGTGACGAGTGGGGATTTACAGGTTCTGTATACTATTTTATGCAAAGTGGATTGAAGTGTTTAAATGACTGACACCATATAATTTCCTAGAAATATTTCATGGGCAATTTGGCCTTATAAGCAGTGCTATAGAAGAAAAGATGTCCGCTACATGTCCAACGTTGCAAATATAAAAAATGTTATGCTTTATTCTTAAACAAATTTAAAAAAATGAATACATGTCCAATAATAAACAAGTCCAAAATTACCCAAGCATGGAGGAGCACTGTGCATGCGACTGGTGGACAGAGATGACTAGGACGCTGACACGGCTGACACGGCCCTACAATTTGTGGAGTACATCAATCACAACTCTTGTAATTTGCATTTCACTTTCACCCATGAAAAGATTTCAATTAATTTCTTGGACACTAATCTTATGGGGGTAGTCGGTTATACAGGGAAGGTCTCAGCCTATAGGAAAGAACTGGCTGGTAATACAATTCTTTCAGCCAATTCATGCCATCCAAGCCATGTGGTTAGTAATATACCATATGGAGAGTTTGTTAGATTGAGACGTAACTTTTCTGAGGAAGAACAATACAGGAAATGCATTTTTGAAGCAGGTAATAGACTAACCCAGAGAGGTTATAAATAGAGATGGGCGAATTTCTCAAAAATTCGGTTCACTCACTTCGCAGTATTTCCAGACAAAAATAACTTCGGTCCGAATTACTTCGGGATGAATCACTTTAAAAAACAGCTATTTACAGGCTGCACAGAGCCTGCAGGGTGCTGTAGAACGTTGTGCCATGCTTAAATATGCAGAGGGAGCTTGGTTTGGTCTTCATACAATGTTGTGTTTTAATATGACATGCACATGACTGCCGGCTGCTTTTTAGAATCGCTTCACTTAAAATTCCTGGGCACTTAAGAGGGCAAAACTGACCGAAAAACTGAAGAGGGAATTTAACCTGATAAATTCATGGCAGCGACATCTGAAAAAAAAAAAGTTAAGGGCTCAGGTGGCAACATCAGTGACAGAGTGTTGAGGTGATGGCGGCAGCCACAGCAGCATGAGGTCAGACAGTGGCACAATGACATTCTGGAGGTGGCAAAATCAGGAGTAGGCCAAAGAGTAGCACAATGACACAATGTGGAGGTGACGGCATCAACAGCAGCAGCAGCAGAATGAGGTCAGACAGTGGCACAATGACATTCTGGAGGTGGCACAGCAGTAGTAGGCCACAGAGTGGCACAATGACAGAGTGGAGGGGACGGTGGCAGCAGCTTGAGGTCAGACAGTGGAACAATGACATTCTGGAGGTGGAAAAAACTGGAGTAGGCCACAGAGTGGCACAATGACAAAGTGTGGAGGGCACAGCAGCAGCAGCATGAGGTCAGGAAGTGGCACAATGATATTCTGGAGGTGGCAAAAACTGGAGTAGGCCACAGAGTGGCACAATGACACAGTGTGGAGGTCACGGCAGCAGCAGCATGAGGTCAGACAGTGGCACAATGACATTCTGGAGGTGGAACCAACAGGAGTAGGCCACAGAGTGGCACAATGATAGAGAGCGGAGGTGACGGCGGCAGCAGCATGAGGTCAGAGAGTGGCACAATGACATTCTGGAGGTGGCAAAAACAGTAGTAGGCCACAGAGTGGCACAATGACAGAGACTGGAGGTGACGGCGGCAGCAGCATGAGGTCAGACAGTAGCACAATGACATTCTGGAGGTGGAAAAAAAGGAGTAAGGCCACAGAGTGGCACAATGACAGAGAGTGGAGGTCACGGCAGCAGCAGCATGAGGTCAGACAGTGGCACAATGACATTCTGGAGGTGGCAAAACAGTAGCAGGCCACAGAGTGGCACAATTACAGAGAGTGGAGGTGACGGTGGCAGCAGCATGAGGTCAGACAGTGGGACAATGGGCATTCTGGAGGTGGCAAAAACTGGAGTAGGCCACAGTTGGCACAATGACACAGTGTGTAGGTCACGGCAGCGCACAAGCAGCAGCATGAGGTCAGACAGTGGCACAATTTACCAGTGTTTTAGGTCACGGCAGCAGCCCCAGCAGCAGCAAAGAGGTCAGAAAGTGGCACAATGGGCACAGTGTGTAGGTCACGGTAGCAGCAGCATGAGGTCAGACAGTGGCACAATGACATTCTGGAGGTGGAAAAATAGTAGTAGGCCACAGAGTGGCACAATGACAGTGAGTGGAGGTGACGGTGGCAGCAGCATGAGGTCAGACAGTGGCACAAGGACATTTGGAGGTGGCAAAAACTGGGAGTAGGCCACAGAGTGGCACAACTGACAAAGTGTGGAGGGCACGGCGGCAGCAGCATGAGGGTCAGGCAGTGGGCACAATGACATTCTGGAGGTGGCACCAACAGGAGTAGGCCACAGAGTGGCACAATGACAGAGAGAGGATGTGACCGCGGCAGCAGCATGAGGTCAGAGAGTGGCACAATGACATTCTGTTGGTGGCAAAAACAGTAGTAGGCCACAGAGTGAAACTATGACAGAGACTGGAGGTGGCGGCAGCAGCATGAGGTCAGACAGTGGCACATTGTTTTTGGGGGTGGAAAAAACAGGAGTGGGCACAGAGTGGACAATGACGAGAGTGGAGGTCAGGGCAAAAGCGCATGAGGTCAGACAGTGGCCAATGCATTTGGGGGGGCAAAAACAGTAGTGGGCCAGAGTGGCCAATGCAGGAGTGGAGGTGACGGCGCGCAGCATGAGGTCAGGAGTGGACATGAACGTGGGAGGGCACGGCAGCGCCAGCAGCAGTGGGTCGGCAGTGGAAAAAGCATTTGGGGGTGGAAATACAGTAGTGGGCCCACAGAGGGGCCAATACAGAGAGGGAGGTCCAGCAGCAGCAGCATGAGGTCAGCAGTGGCAAAATGACATTCTGGGGTGGCAAAAACTGGAGTAGGCCACAAGGGCACATGACAGAGAGTGGGGGTGCGGTGGCAGCAGCATGAGGTCGGAGTGGCACGTGCTTCGGGGAGGTGGCAAAAAAGTAGTAGGCCACAGAGGGCACTTGACGGGGAGAGTGGGGTGACGGGGGGCGCAGATGGGGTACGTGGCACTGACATTCTGGAAGTGGCAAAAACTGGAGTAGGCCACAGAGTGGCGCAATGACGGAGTAGAGGTTTACGGCCGGGGGGCAAGGGATTTAGGCAGGCCCGTGGAAAAAAGAATTCTTGGGGGTGGCCCAAAAAAGTAGTAGGCCAAGGGGTGGGACAAAAGACAGAGAGTGGAAAATTTTCCCGCAGCAGCATTTAGGTTTAGAAGTTGGGACAAAAGACCCTTCAAAGGGGCAAAAAAAATTTTGGGGAGGCCCCAGAGTTGCAAAATGACAGAGAGTGGAGGTGACAGCCGGCAGGAGCAACAGCATGGGGTCCCGAGAAATGGCACAATGAAACAGTGTGGATGTCACGGCACCAGCAAAGAGCAGGGCTTTTGGGGCATTAAAATGGCACAAAACGGGTGGTAGGTGGGTGGCAAAACCAGTCCTGGTAAAGATGGTTGGGCGATGGGGGAAAAAGGGCGGCAGATGTGGTTTGGGATCCCGGCGGGTTTTGGGGGCATCAGAATTGTGGCGGGGGCAGGGGAGTTTGAACCCAGAAACATTTTAAAAGTTTTTGGGGGAGGCTTCCAAAAGGCTGATGTAGTCTGACGCCCAAGGAATTTGGGGTGTGGAAAAAACCCGGCCCATCCAAAGCCCGAATTTATCTTGACAAAGGGCAGTCTTTCCACATTTCCCCAAAGGGCAAGAGGGGGGCTTTCCCTTTGGGGTTTAAAGATGGCCCCCCCCCACCGAAACACCCCCCTTTATGCAACACTTTTCTGGGGGGGCCCCGGACAGCTTCCACTGCAAACTCGGCAAATTTTTCGGCCCCACATCCAGTTTGGCTGCCCGTATTTTATTTTATTTTTTAACTGGGGGGGGCAGAGTGCTGTTCCCAAATAGGGGGCCCCCCTGTTGGTTCAGGGTTTTGCTCCGGTCCCTGAAGGGTGCTGCTGGCGATGCCCCCAACTAGGCGGGGGAAGGAACCCGCTATCCGTGCTTTCCCGACTTTTGGGTTTCTGGGTAAAGGTACTGGTACGGCTCCTAACCCCCCCCCCCCCCGCCTTCCCCCAGCAGGCCCGGGGGGTTTTACGTGGGCGCTGGGGAAAAAACCCCCCCGGCAGACTGTCAGGGAGGGACAAAGCCGCACATAGGCAGTGGCCCAAATAAATTCGGGGGGGTTTCCCCCAAGTATTTGGTTTTTGGGCCTTTCCCCCTCAAAAGGGTGGGGAAAAAGGCTCCCTTTTGGGGCCCGGTTTTGCGAGGGGGCCAATAGGGTGGAAAAGCCAGAAGTTCCCCCTCTGCCGGGTAAGACTATTCGGCCCCGGGCCCCTAGGCCCGGCCCAAACAGCATGCTGGGGGGGCCATTTTGCACAAGTGCTCCGAGGGGCCCCCTGCCTCCAAACTCCACTTTTTATAAATCCCCCGGTGCTTTTGGGGGCCTCTGCCCGTCTTTCCCCATCTCCATTTTATCCTCCGTGCCCTGCCCTCCTCTCTTGTCACCTGGGGAGGGAAAAACCCCATCATTTCACCAGACAAAAGCTTCTGCTCCCAAAGTACCCCCCCTCCTCCATTTTTTAGTTCCCCCCCGGACAATTTTGGCCCCGAGATTTTAGTGCCCCGTCCCATTCCCCCGCCCCGACAGGTTTTCCCGCATCTGTTCCAGGACATGAAGCAGTTTGGAAAAAAACGTTATTCATCCCGTAGGGCCGGCGTTTACAAAATAAGTGGCCTCCCCGAAAAAGGGCCCAACAAAAAGGAAAGGGGTCACGCATGATTTCCATGGCTGACATCAAAGTTTTCCCCCGGGGAAACACCCTTTTCCACCGGATCATCAACAAATCGTTAATGGGCTTTCTCTGTTCCTACGTCGGTTTCCCCCCATGTGCAGGCTGGAATTCCAAGGGTTGGGAAAAATGAAATTTAGGGGTGTTGGGGGGGGCCGTTCGCCGGGTGCAACCGAGGAGGGGTGTTCCTGGTTTGTAGGAATGGATGAAGTGCATTCACCCGTTTCCTTTGGGCCCTTTTCAGAATCTTTCTGAAGGGTCCCGGGGAAGACTTCAGGAACCTTTTTACAACCAGATTAACACGTGCGCCTGCGGGCAAAATGGACCTTCCCCCCACGGTTCCGCGTGGGACACCATGGGTTTCTCCCCCTTTTTCCGTCACCATGGTTTCCCATTTTCAGTTGGCGGGAGGGAAAACCAACATGATTTTTGCCCGCATTGGGGCGTGGAGCAGTTCCTCCCCCCCTGTGATTCGTTCGCCGAGGCAAAAACCGGTGTTTTTAAAAAGCGGGGCACCGCTGTGCCCTACAAATGTGGTATATAGGCCCGTACTTTGGAGGCTGAGAATGGTGTTGGGGTGGAGGAGGGGGGGCGGACATTAAACGGAGGAGCCGCAAAAAAAATTTTTAAAAACGTTGGGGGAGGAAAAGCCCGGGGTACCTGTCCAATTTTTTGGTTTCCGGGCCGGAAAGCACTTACCCAAGGGGGGGCCGTAAAGGACATGTTTCTGGCCCCGGGCCGTAGTTTCAGCTCCCGGAAAGGGCCCCGCCCGCCGGGACACCTTGGAACAAAAACCCTAAAACCAAGGATGGGCCCCCTTTCTGTTCTCATTTTTTGAAGTGCTGGTACTGCCCCTTTTTGGAAAAAAAAAATTTACGGCTTGGGAAACCCCCATCTCGGTCGGCACCAAACCCTTAGTTTTTCCCGAACGGTGCAGAGTCCCCTTTTGGAAAAAAAAAGGGGGGCTGGGCCCCACCAACAAGTTTGGGTAGGAGACGGTCACTGCTGCCCCCTTAGGTTTGGGGGGGACGCATAAGGGTTTTCTCTTTGGGAATAGCCTCGCTGAACAACTTTCTGGCGCCATGAGTTGCGAGGGGCAGGAGCATCTGGGCCGGGAGATTTTTGTCAAAGAGAAACAGCTCCCCTTCTGCAAAGGGGGTGGAGCCCTTTATGGCTGCAATGGCAAAGCCCTGCCCCTGGGTGCTGTGCGGGTGGGTTTCCGCAGCGGCTGGATGGACCACCACTTATGAGCCCCCCGTTTCTCCCCGGCCAAACCGGGGTTGGTGCGTGCTGTGGGTTTTTTTGCAGTGCCCTGGTGCCAACTTTTGCTCCCTGGCCACGCTTCACTTTCTGCCCACAGATTTTACATATTCCCATTTCGGCTTTCCCCGGTGTCTTACCCCAAAAAAACTGCCACCCCGTGAGTAGCTGATTTTCCCGCCAACGCTCCGGGACTGAGTGACTATTTCCGCCGGCCCGCCCGCTGACCCCTGTTGGCCCCTACTTTTTTTGGACCCGCGAACGGGTGTTTTTCCCCGGGGGCCCCTTTGGGTCCCCACCTACACTGCTGCTTAAACCCGCTGAAACGGCCCACAAACCCCCTTGCGGCTGCGCCCTGCCTGCCCCCTCTTCCCCCTGACGATGATGAAGCCCTTTTCCCCCCCGGCTCCCCGGGGGGGGTCGGGTACAAAAATCATCTATTTGTGTTTAAACTCATGGGTGTTTCCCCATCACCCGGGTTTTGGGATGCAAGGCTGACCCTCACAAAATGCGTTTCCCTGCCAACCCCAAAATCTTTTACTTTTTTCCCCCTACTGCAAAAAAGTAGGGGATTTTTGGGGCCCCCTTTCTTCCGGGTGCCAAAATAGCTGCTGACTGCCCCTCAAAAATTTTTCATCCCCACTTTTTAGTGGCGTGAGCCCGACCACATTTGTAATCTTGGCGAAGGGGGCCGGGTTGGGGCAAAGGGGGGGTTGAGGACAGGTGGGGGGCCGCTGACCCGCCCCGGGCCCTGCCCAAACCCAAGGGGTTTGTGTCTACGTTTTTCCCCCCAAATCTTGGCGGGGTTGGGCAGGGTGTAACTGGGAAAGGGAAGGGGGATGACCCGGCAACCCCAACCAAGAACCTTGGTTTGCTGAAAAAAACCCCACGCCCCTAGATTTACACCAAGTTGTGGCCTCACCGAAATGACCCCTGCTGCGACGTCCCCTTTCTGGGCGCGCCCTGGGCCCGGAATTTTTTGTGCCTCTGCCCCCTCCCGGTGAAAGCCTCCCCCCTCTCTGTCCCCGACTTAAATGTTTGGGTTTAAAATTTACAGACATGTTTGGGTGAAGATATCTGTATATGATCGTTTTTCACCCTGTAAATTTACTCCAAGTGGAAAACCCTAAGAAGCTTGGGGGAAAAAACCCTTTGGGTATAAATTTTCGCTCCAAAATTTTGGCCCCGGAAAAATTACTTGTATGGGGCCCTTTAAAAAAATCTTTTGTATTTTACTGGGAAAAAAAAAGCAAAAATAAAAGGCTTTAATTTAAATTTTTTGATTTGAATTTTCTACAGAATTTTTTTCTGTGGGGGGTTTAAAAAAAAGTTTTTTTTTACTGAAATACAACTGCAGAACAAGCTTAATTAACCCCCGGGTTTTTAAATTTCGCAAAAGAATTGAGCAACCCCAAAAAAATCCCAAAATTTGTAGGTGTTACAATGGCGGCTTTTTTATGCTAACAACAAGATTTAAAAATTTTTTAAATTTAAACCCTTGCTTGTTTAATTATGCTAAAAGGAAAAAGTCTTTTTTTGGGGGTGAAAAAAACCCTTTTCTTTTAGTCACCCCGGGGCAGGACAACGCTTAAATTAAAAGAACCCCCGGATGGCAAATTTCGCCAAAAGAATTGAGCAACAAAAAAAACGAGCTTTGTGGTGTTACAATTTACGTGTTTTCTACGCTACACAATTCCCCAAGGAAAAATTTTTAAAAATTTTAATTAACCTTCCTTTTGGGGAAATTTTTGGACAGGAAAAATTTATTTTTTGGGAGTGAAATAAGTTTTTTTTATTTACCCCGCAGCGGACAATGCTTAATTAAAACCCCGGATGTTTAATTTTCGGGAAAAGAAAAAAGCAACCAAAAACACGAGCTTTTTTAGCTTGTTTTCAATGGGGTTGTTTTTACCTACAAAAACAAGATTAAAAATTGGGAATCAACCTTGCTTGTGAAATTTTGCTACAGGGAAAAAATGTAAATTTTTTGGGGGTGAAAAAAACTTTTTCTTTTAGTCACCAAAAACAGAAAAACAAGCTTTTTTTTAACCCCCCGGATGAATTTTCGCAAAAGAATTTTAGCAGGGAAAAATGAAGTGGCATTTGTTTTGAAAAAAAAACGCTTTTTTTTTAAAATGAATACAACAGGAACAGGCTTAGATCACCCTTGGATTTTCAATGTGCTGTAGCAGATAGCATTAAAATGTATATGCAGCTGCAGTGGAACACACTGGACCTTCAGATCCAATACCCCCCCAAATCAAAATAGAACATTAAGAGAAGCAGTCTCTGAGACAAGATGAGACACCCCCCAAAAATCGCTATATAAAAATGAGTTCTTTAGTATCAGCTATAATAAGCAGCCGCGGCAGCACCTTTCCTAATCAGTACAGAGAGAGCGGTTTTGAGCTCCCAGCGTCGCGCCCGGACTTATATAGTGCGGTGACGTTCACAGAATCCCGCGGTCTCTGATTGGCTTCATCTCTGCACATGTCATGCAGGCTATGCCCTTCTTCCTCCCAGAGTTCTTTGCCCCATATAACGCCATGTGCTTGCAGCCATTTTATCAATCAAAAGCACACTTCGTTCACCCGAAGTACCCCAAACTTCGATTTTCGTTCAGAACCGAAGTTTTCCTGAAATTCTAAACGAATTCCACTTTGGGTTAGAATAAATTCGCCCATCTCTAGTTATAAAGCTGAGGACTTGGAGAGAGCAAGATGTAAGGTTGAAGGTCGGGATAGGAAAACACTATTAACGGAGAAACAATTTACTGATAGTAACAAAGAGGCAGGTAGTAGTGTTACTTTTTGTACAACATATAGCCCTCAATTTAACAAAATTGTTTCAATTATAAAAAACATCTGCCTATTTTGAGAGTGTCAGGGGACCTACAGGAGACCTTAGATAAGCGGGTACGTTATATTTCAAGAAAAGCCCCTACATTAGGTTCCATGTTGTCACCAAGTTTGTTTAGTTCCACACATGGGAACCAGATGACATGGTTAAGTTCCACGGGTTTTTTTAAATGTGGACATAACAGATGCATAACATGCGGTTTTTGTTCCAATTCTAATAGTTTTTCCTCTATGGCGACAGGTAAAAAGTATACCATCACAAAATTTATTAATTGTAACAGCAGATTCTAGTTTTTTGGTCAATTGCAATGTTATATAAAGTTCAATATGTGGGCTGTACCACTTGTTCTTTGAAAACCAGGATCAGTCGTCATTTATCAGACTCACGCAAGGATAGCCATACAATAGGTATATCCATGGTCTCGAAACACTTTGCCGAGATCCATGGAGGGGATGTTTCGGCATTTTCCTTTATGGGCATGGAGAAAGGGACCCCATCACCAAGGGGCGGAGATTTGACACAAAAGCTCCTTAGCAGGGAATCACGATGGATTTTTGAATTAAATACCAGAAATCCAACAGGTCTCACAACTAGGCAAGATATTTCTTATTACTATTGAATTAGATATATATATAATTTTTTTTCTCATTACTATAGTTGACTAGTAGTGTTTTTTCGTACAACAATGTTGGTTATTTGTACGTTTTTTATGTGTCTTATGAGTATTTTATCATCTAACGATGCAGGAGGAGCATGGTCATGTGATCTGATTGCTCCTAGATTTAAACACGACACCTTCATTCATGCACTAGCTACGATTAAGGAAGCACGCTTCCGAAACGTGTCAGCGTCCTAGTCATCTTGATCCACCAGTCGCATGCACAGTGCTCCTCCATGCTTGGGTAACTTTGGACTTGTTTATTATTGGACATTTATTCATTTTTTAAAAAAATTTGTTTAAGAATAAAGCATAACATTTTTTATATTTGCAACGTTGGACATGTAGCGGACATCTTTTCTTCTATTCCATATGGTTAACACGAGGCGGTGTATGTGTCTGGCTTTGTCTTTATGAGTTTGCATCAACCAGGTGAGCGGACTGATTTTTGTATTTATAAGCAGTGCTGGTGTATGTGTCCCAGATCATAACACCAGCAGTTGGTGCAGTGTGTCGCTCCACAGCAAAAGTAATGAAACCTTTATTTTGAGGCCTTCATACCCGAACCTGATCATCATCGGATGCCAAGCAGAAACAGGATTCGTTGCTAAAGACGATGAGGTTCCAGTTTATAGCAGTCCAGGTTTCTCGCTCATGACACCACTGAAATAGTGGCTGGCTGTTAATGGTAGGATTTGTAATGGCCGATGTGGCATCAGATTTTCTTCTGTGATCTCTTACCAAGAGGTAAACTACCCAAAATTAGCCTCTGAGTCCAGTATGACTGACGCGTGTTGAGTCTTGCTTTATGGTGGGTTATAGTCAAAAGTATCGATGGGGGTTATTTTAATTCCTATAAAGGAAATATTATAAATTGCAGGAGGTGACGAGGCTGCGTTTCAGGAAAACCCCAAACGGGGCTTGAATCATTCGTTCAACCTCGCACATAAGTTGGTACGCCCCACATACTGGATGCCACACGCACACTTGTATAGATGAAAAACCTCTGACTGTATTTCATAAACTGTCTCGGCTATCTCTCAGCAGGCTCGGACTGCCCAAAGGGAAAATAAAACCCCTCTGGGCCCTTAAAGCAGTAACCGGGAGATTTTTTTTTAACTGTATATACATCCTCAGAAGAGGCAAAAAAGCATAGAAAGAGAGGCAAAAAGCAAGAGGCAGAGTATGGGAGGCAGGTACAGTCATGTACAGTAGCTGTAGAGTGCGCCCCTAAAAAAAACTCCACCGGTGGGCCCAGAAACAACTCAACAGGTGGGCCCCTAGAATCAGCTCCATCTGTGGGCCCCCAGTACCCCAGTATGACACTGCTCTTTAGTGACATTGGAGTTCGCTGTTTTAAAGCCTGAAGATGGGACATTGTTTTTTCCCCTTTAAACACTGGAAGTGAGGTGGCTAGTATGTTTTTTCTTTCTGTTCTTAAGGGGGTTTTCTTATCACGCTGTCACAGACAGCCTTAGACTCACTTCCTGGTCAGGCTGTGGATGGTTCTTTAGCAGTGACTCAGCAGGGAGTGGCTTACTATGGTTGGTAAGGGCAGCTGGAGCAATCAGAGCAGAGAGAGGTGGACGGTAACCTAGAGAAGCTTGTGTATTGCAGCAGTAAATAAAATCTCTAGTATCTACTAAACACAGCAAACTCAGAGCAGCAATGTATTAAGTAATAGTCTCTATTTAGCTTTGCCTACATGTTTAAAGCTAATCATTGTGGTGAGAAAACCCATTTAATCTACTAGAGGGAAATATACTTTTTTTTTTGCCTTGTCTAAATGTTAGATTTGCTTTTTGAGGGATATCAGAAACAGGGCTTGACAGGCTGACTGACACTTGGCATAATACACTGCAGTACAGTCATGTACTGCTATGTATTATAACAGTGATCAATAGATCGCTTAGTCCAGTCTCATATTTCAACAACTGAAATTTCTTTAAAAAAAAAAGGTTAAAAAAATAAAGTAAAAACATACACTAGCCTTTGCCCATTTTAAATGCTTATCATGCAAATAATAACAAAACACATATTTAGCAACTTTGGGCCGCATGCATGAAAACTGTATAGGTCTAAAACTCACTTTTTTGTCCATGGGTTACTACAGGCAAAAAAGTGAGTTTCAGACCTAAACATTTTTCATACATGTGGCCCTTTGTGTGCATACCGACCTGAGCAATAATTTCCTATTGTATCGAATTTGAAAGCTTTGGTTCGTCAATTTTTTCTATATGTGGTCCAGTTGGAGACGCCTGCTGTGTACTGTCATCTTCTTACTTCATGATGCTTTTTAGGAACAGTATACACCCTTGTTTTTAATGTATCTGAATACTACAGCTATTTAAATACTGAGGTTACCTGGACACTGAATTTTACTATGTGTTATATTCATTTAACCTGCACTCTGTATTTTGTATTTGGTAACTGTATGTATGATGCTATCTGTGCACTATGCTGAGCACTTTCATGGGTATGAGGCAAGGCTGAAACCAATTAACAAATATTTATTTCCTCAAACGTTTCTGGATTTTTGTTTTTCAATATGAGCAAAAGCAATTACTGTATGTGTATACTATGTGGGTAGGTGATAGTAACTTTATACATAAAGCACAGTACATGGATTTTAGAAGCATCTATTTGAGGAACATGCGTTATTTTACTTGGTATGTGGACCTGTGTTTTTTTCTTATTTTAAAAGGGTTGTCCAGCAAATAAAAAATCTTAAATGGCTTGCTTGAGTCTAGATTAATCTCCGTGTGATTGTTTATGTACTAATTTGTGCTTTTCCTGTGCCTTAGGTAGCCTCCCTTCTCTCCAGCTAGGGAGCAGAATTTCCTGTTTGTCAGCTGTTTCCTTTTGCCCTGTAAAACTATAAGTCCAATAATCATTTGTTATGTTTTGTCTGTCTTCCTACCTCTCAATCTCAGTCTCAATGTACCTCCTTTTTTTTCCTCCCTTAGGTTAAAGGGGTTTTCTCATTTCAAAGATCATAGTTCAACAGGTGGGGATGAAAAATCTAAGCTTGTAGGCCTTTGGTTACCATAAACAAAGTGCTATGGTTTAAGAGAATGGACTGTTTGATTAATTCTTGGAAGTGAGAGAGAGCTCCGGTCGGGTTACGCCCAGGTCCTGCTCCCGGTCGTATTCGGGAACGCACGTCAGAAGGAGTAGCAGGTGAGAGGAAGAGAGAGAGAGCTCTGCTTAGCAACCAGTATAAACGGCTGCCAAATGATGAAACGATAAAACCCCTTAAAGGAACTTAGGAGGCAGGATCAAGGAGGTGCAGCTTCAAAGACTTCCACGAAAAGGATAAACCACTTTGGTCACCTGACCTCTTGATCTTGACACAGAACTGTTTCCTGTCAACTACCATGCAATATGTGAGCTTCCTGTCAACTGATCTAGAACTACAAGAAGCTCACAGAAAATGTAATGAAAGTATATTACAAAACTGCCTAACTATGAGATACAACTATTAAGATTTTTTTTCCACTGAACAACCCCTTTAAGAGATGTTTTTTAGATCAAGTACATCAGTAGGGCTGCCGACCATCAGAAATCAATTCCTGTACGAAAAATATAAATTGTCTTTTGTAATTATAATGTAAACTTCAAACTTTCTTCAAAATAGCATTATACTTGCAAGGTACAGGTTTTCTGTAATTATTCTAATCAATTTCCCAAATCTCCTAATCTCACTGTTCTCACAGTTAACCTAAACCTTGGTTATTTCTTCCTCACATGTCAGGACTAAATTATTGTTAGAGTAAATCCACTTTGTCTTAAAGCAGAAACTGTGATTGCCTCAGGCAAACAATTCCTGGACAAACCCATTTTTCGCTAATTGATATATTACCCAATTGTTTGAAACTATGTAGTGTACTTTGTTACAGACATGACTAATGACTTGATGATTAATGCTAAAGTTACTGTCAAAGATTTCTGTTCAAAACCTGCAATGCAAATATAACTTTTTAGTCAAAGTCAAAACTGCATAGAAGTCTTTATCCCTTTTGATACCTATGGAACTAATGACTTTGGAGAAATCAAGAACATCCTTTATGAATAGCTGTAGGCATTATTTAAGATACTATACATTCGGAAATGAAATTAAAGTTATCCTACTTGTTATGGTGTATAAAAAAAGTTTAGTCTGTTTAATCAATCACGTTTTCCTGGTGACTATACATCTCTAAGTAATTTTTGTTCCCAACCAGAGTTATCAAGAGGCACCCAGACCATTCCTGGACACATGAGATTTTAAGTGGGTGCAGTAATATAAAATTGCAATCTCTATAACCAGTTTTAAAGAGGTTGTCTCACTACAAAGATTAGCTTTCAACATTAAGGGTATGTTCATACGATGTTACGCGCATTACTCGCGACGCGTATACACCGCAAATAATTGAAATGTCACTTATCTCCCTGCGCATACAATACGATCATATTGTACGAGTGGAGAGAGGAGGCGTTATCCATAGTTCTCTATGAGAGCTATGGATTACCATAATTATGGGGCGCATTTACACGCATATTAAGCGCAGTACGCAGTGAAATATGTGGTGAAATGCTCTCCAAAATAAGCCGTTTGAACATACCCTTAGGGAACAGTAAATGAAGATGTTTTCCAATTATATTGCCTTATTTATTTTTCTTTGTTGAGGAGATAAAAGTGATTTTATCAGCTCTGAGTGCACTCAGGTTTCTATAGGTTACTGACCTGCTCTGCCCTGCTCTTCCCTGCTGTCTTACCTGATAGCAAAGATGATGTTATCACACAGGTCGGCACACCGAACTTCTTGCAGCTTGAGAGCTTGACTGTTATCTAATCTTACAAACAAAGGAAACAAATTAATTTTGTTCACTTTAGCTGTGAAGCTTCTCTGGTATTAGATAAACATCTCCTGCTCTCATATCAGAGTAATTAGCAGACCTTTGAATACAGGACTGATATACTAATCATCCACAACCAGACCAGAAAGAGACAGGATGCAAGAATGAAAGCTGCTTTTGGCTCTGTGAAACACTGTGTTGAGACAACCCCTTTAACTTTCTAATTTCTCATAGAGGCGCCACAGGGATAAGTTGATCACTGCATGTCTAGCTCCAGCTGTGGGTGCAGGATGTTTCTGTTACAGCAGGCGATAAGATACCTTTTTAAACATCTCTTTACACGTATGTGAAAGATTTTACTGTGCTCCTAAAATTGAAGCTAATTCACAATCTTTTTGTGCTCGATTTTCTCAAGCGTAGTCAGCAAATGATGAAATTGCAACATCATTCTTGATTGATGTGCAATACTAGTTATTAGAAATTGCTTTAAATGAGTCACTTTGCAGTTTATAGGCTGAGTAATTGGCTTCATGGTTGAACAAGCAGAAGAAGGTGAAACCAAAATTTCTGTCTCCTTTAAAATAATAGTCTGTATGTGGGGGTGACTAGGATGGTTTAGACCATGAAATAAACAGGCATAGAACTTAAAGGAGTATTCCAGCAGTTAATACTTATCACCTATCTACAGGACAGCTTATATTTATTAAATTATATACTATTACATATCATGTACTTATAGATAATAAAGACTGCCGTAAAAGACACTTGACAGCGCCTGCAGGAAACTTACTGTGAATTACAGCTTACTGCTGCAGCGATCTTTCCATAGACTTGAAGAAAGAGAACAGAGTAAATGCATGGCCTCCTGTATTTCAATTCAGCAACTGGATCAAGTCATTTGACCCAACAAGATAGGGGTCAAGGACCACTGTTCTACTGCTAGTTGAGGGTACAAACACAGAGAAGAACCCTCTTCCCCCCCAGAGCCACTAGACTAGGGTGTTACCTTCCATATATACAGAACATGGGAATGTTTTAGCTATCTTCATACACAAAGCTCACAACTTTCATAAGGATTAACAGAGTATTTGTGATTCCAACCAAAAGAAGTAGACCCTAGTGGGAAGTAATCATTGAAATGTCTTTCAATGCATATTTATCAAACTATCTGGTAACTAATAAATAATATGACCATAATGAGCACCACATCCTTAATAATCTTTATACATCTCATTGAGGTTTCCTACTTCTACTAATAATAATAATTGCTCATTTTACCACCATTTCCCACCTCTACTAATAGTAATCATATTACATCCCAGCCAGATTTTCTTCTTATTCTAATAGTAATCATTATGCATTACACCAAGGTTTCTTACTTCTACTAAAATACTCAAAATAAATCTCATTAAGGTTTTCTACTTCTTCTACTAATTCTCATGATGGATCCCAGCAAGGTTTTTTGTTTTTTTTACTTCTATTGTTAGTAATACTTTGGCTAATTGTACTCATGATATATATATATATATACGTTTATTATATAAATATAAATGATTAAAATTATCTCTTATATAATAAATAATATATATATATATATAATTATATATATATATATATTATATATATATATATATCACCCAGGTTTCCTACTTCTACCTAAAAGTACTCAAAATGAATCTCAGCAAAGTTTCCTCCTTTTACTAAAAATAATCATAGTAGATCACAGCAAGGTTTCATAACTCTACCAATTAGTACTCATTGAGGTTTTCTACTGAACTTCTAATAGTAATCAAAGTACATCTTAGCAAGGTTTCCCACTTCTACTAACAGTAATTACTTTTCATTCCCACAAGGTTTCCTACAGTTCTTCTACTAATAGTGATAATTACACATCTTTTCACTGTTTTTCCCTTGCATTAATAGTAGTCATTGTACTTCTCAGCAGGGTTTCCTACTTCTACTAACAATAATCCTTGTTCATCTTAGCACCACTTCCCACTTCTACTAATAGCAGATTTTAGCGAGGTTTCATACTTCTATTAATGGTACTCATAATATATCTCACTTTAGTTTTCCTAATAGTAACATAGTACATCTCAGCAAGGCTTCCTACTTCTGCTAATAGTGATTACTGCATATTTTGCCACCGTTTCCAAACTGTTCATGGAAGATCTCAGCAAGGTTTCAGACTTTTACTACTATTATTCATACTTCTTATAATAACCCTTCTGCTACTCCACAAACATGTCTGCCCCTCACCTTCCGTCTCAATCCTCCTTCCTTGTAGTTTGTAAGCCTTCGTGGGCAGGGTCCTCGTTTCCTTTAAACCAGTTGCTAATCAATTAGAGTTGACATTGCACTTTGTTTAGTCTTATGTTACGTATGAAACCCCCCTCGAATGTACAGCGCCCAGGAATTCGTGGTCCTTTAAAATAAATAATAGTAATAATAGTAACATGATCTTAATAAGGTTTCCTACTTCTACTAATAGTAACAGTTGCAAATCTTAGCACAGTTTCTCACTTCTGCTAACAGTAATCATAGTAGAACTCATCAAGGTTTTTAACTGTTAATAGTAATCACTGTTCACCCCAACAAGATTCCCTACAGTTCTTCTACTAATAGTAATAATTACACATCTTTCCACTGTTTCCGACTTCTACGAATAGTAGTCATAGCACTTCTCAGTGAGGTTTCCTACTTCTTCTTATAGCAATCATGGTGTATATTAACAAGGCTTATTATAGTAACCATAGTTTATCTCAGCAAGGCTTCTTTCTACACCAAATAGTACTTCTAGGCCGACATCTATGAATTCACCTTCCCAAATTTTTGCTGTATATTGCTGGTTCTGTAAAGGTATGGACAGTCATATGGCCAAACTTAGTACAATGTGCACCTGATGACACATTTTAATGCACCAAAGTTTGGTGTGAAACTGCCATACAAACACTTTCATTCATACTGTCGTATTATAAACTCCTCTATATTTAATTAGAACTAGCGTATCGGCGCCAAGTTACAAAAATGGCGCATGTGAATTCATAAATGTCGCCCCAAGTCCTTCTTAGCAATCTTTCCACCAAATAACTAGGGTTCGTATCAGAGTGTTTATTTATTCTGAACTATAGTAAGTTTCTATCTTTCCTCTAATAGACTGCAAAGAACAGGGGATCTATTGTCTTCCCAGAACAAAGTGATGTCCTACAGAGGTTTATTAGCTCCATAGCAACATTCCTTACTTGTTTGTAAAAAAAATACCTTGCTAACCGCAATTTAGGGAGGTGACGTTATTACACATTACAGTATCTGCAATCTTCTACATGCATGCACAGCAAAGTTGTGACTGACAAATGATGAACACATAGCTTCTAGCAGGGTGGGGAAAGAGTATCGTAAAAATTCACAGGGTGAATATTCTATGCAGACATTTCTCTTTTTACGAAAGAATATTAGTTATCTTCAAGTAGTTTAATAAACTGAATATTTTCTTGAAATAACACACATATATTTTAATATTAGCTCAGAACTGTTGTTTATATGATAGAAGTTATGCAGCCATAAATTTGCTGTAGAATAGCTATCTATTCTTATCTATCTATCTATCTATCTATCTGTTTGTCTATCTCTTTGTCTCCATCTGTCTACTCTATCTATCTATCTATCTATCTATCTATCTATCTATCTATCTATCTATCTATCTGTTCTTATCTATCTGTTTGTCTATCTCTTTGTCTCTACCTGTCTTTATCCATCTATCTAATCTGTCTACTGTATCTATCTGTTCTTATCGATCTATCTATCTATCTATCTATCTATCTGTCTATCTATCTATCTATCTATCTATCTATCTATCTATCTATTTGTCTATCTCTTTGTCTCTAGCTATCTGTCTTTATCTATATATCTAATCTGTCTACTGTATCTATCTATCTATCTATCTATCTATCTATCTATCTATCTATCTATCTATCTATCTATCTATCTATTTGTCTATCTCTTTGTCTCTATCTACCTGTCTTTATCTATCTATCTAATCTAATCTATCTATCTATCTATCTGCCTGTTTGTCTGTCCATGCGTCCGTCTATCTGTCTATCCAGCTACCTATCTGTTTTTTCTATATAAAATAGTACCAGATGTTCATACCTATAAAGCAGCGGGCCAGAGTGTTAGGATTTACACAAGACGCCTTGCTAGTACGCTGACTTATAATAATCAAGTGTCTGGAACGGGTGAAGAGATTGACACAGACTACAAGCTATTGCATACTTTTTGTGCTACATATAATAGAAGTGTGCGTTACTCAGATGAGCTCAGTGTTTAGCTTGCTGCAGGGCATGCCAAACCCATTATTGAGGTAAGATGAGACATACACTTCCCTGGACCAAACCCACACACTGAGACAGATAAAAAGGGGAGTTTCATCACGGAGCCGTTCACTCTGCCCTCTTCTCTTCTCATCCTCAGCATCACAAATCCAAAGGGACCATGGCTGCAACTCGCCAAACAACATTCAAAAAGACCTTTAGTGCCTCTTCTGCAGTTCCATCAGGGCTAAATAAGGGCTTTAGCTCAGTCTCCATGTCTCGTAGTGGTGGTGGTGGTGCTGGTGGTCGGGTAAGCTCTGGTGGCTATAGCAGCAGAAGTCTTAGTGGCCTAGGAAGAAACAACAGAATTTCCATGAGCTCTCAGTCCCATTATGGATATGGCTCTGGGCTTGGAGCTGCTAGCGGAGCAGGCTTTGGTATGAGTGCTGGATTTGGTGCTGGGCAAGGATTTGGTGCTGGGCATGGATTTGGTGCTGGGCATGGATTTGGTGCTGGGCAAGGATTTGGTGTTGGGCAAGGATTTGGAAGTGGACCAGGCTTTCCAGTATGCCCACCTGGAGGAATCCAGGAAGTCACTATTAATCAGAGCCTTTTAGCTCCTCTTAATTTGGAAATTGACCCAAATATTCAAAAAGTGCGCACAGAAGAACGAGAACAGATTAAGACCCTCAACAACAAATGTGCATCCTTCATCGACAAGGTAGGTAGCCTTCAGGGCTCTTATATTTACTCTCGACTTAAGATTTCTGGCAAAATGAATGATTTACTCTAATTGCTTTCTGCTGCCACTTAGGTACGCTTCCTAGAGCAACAGAACAAGGTCCTGGAGACTAAATGGAGCCTTTTGCAAGAACAGGGAGTCAAAACAGTTAGAAGTAACATTGAGCCCTTCTTTGAAACCTACATTAATAAGCTCCGCAGACAGCTAGACAGCCTGGGAAGTGACAAGGCTCGTTTGGATTCAGAATTAAGACAAATACAAGATGCTGTAGAAGATTTCAAGACAAAGTAAGTGGATATATTTTATCTAGCCTTGATAAATTTTAAACATGGTAGAAACTTCAATTCCACCATACAAAATGTTATAGAATTTATAGTCCTATTAATTAATGACCTGTATTACCACAATGAATGAATGAATCAGGTAAATTGCATTACTCTAAATACATTGTTGAATCTAGAAAATCTAGAACTTTTCTTGAGCATTACAGCCATCAAATTCCAAGATTGCGTAATGTTTGTTATAAGAAAGACTTGAATACTTAAAACATATGTTATGCAAAACCTGAACTTTGGTAACCGAGATGTCATAACATATTTCTCACATGTGAAACAAACCGAGACGAACTGTGCTCATGGTCGGTGAGCATAAACATATAATTATTTCTCTTTGTTTAGATATGAAGAGGAAATTAACAAGAGGACGGCTGCAGAGAACGAATTTGTGGTGCTCAAAAAGGTAATTTCCACTGCAAGATCTTTGCCATATCTCACAATTACAGTACTGTATTGAGTAGCAGGTTTTCTTTGTTGGGTGTTGACTTATCTTTTGTTTGCCTAGGATGTGGATGCTGCCTACATGAACAAAATAGAGCTGGAATCTAAGGTGGATGCTCTGACTGATGAGATCAACTTCCTGAGGGTCTTGTATGAAGCGGTAATTATAATTCCACAGCTTAACTATACTTAGCAGTATATATTCTACTTTATGAATACATTAAAACCATATAAAAAATAAGGCCAAAATGTAGATGAACTCCACTTGTGTTTATGCATTAAAGGGGTTTTGCCACCATAGACAATGATGGCATATCATTAGGATATGCTATCATTGTCCGATAGGTGTGGGTCCCAACTCTGGGACCAGCACCTATCTTGGGATCGGGCCCCCAAATCTTTCTGTGCAGACTGGAGAGTTGGTCGTGCTTGTTCTATCGGAGTTCTGAGCGGAGCTGAACGCACTGCTCGACTGTACTCAGAAATCCCATAGAAGAGATTGGAGTGTAATTGCGCAAGAGCGGCTAGCTCTCGAGCCGGCGCTGAGAGTGGCAGACATGTTCCACACTTGTGGCAAAACCCCTTTAAGATGAAGAGAACACATAGGGTCAAATTTGCTGTTGCTATTTGCAATTTGTCCACAAAAACTGTTGTACCTAGCTTGTACTACGTTTATTGTTTTTTAGACACTTGTTCACATTTGGTTCCTTGCTTGACAAAGGAAGTGGCCTGATAGTAACAAGGTGTGGTTGAGTGGTAAAAGGGTGTGGCTTTTGGTGCAACATCATACTCCAAAAATTGTGCTAAAATTTCAGTGCCATTGTTAGCATCAACTAAACCAACAAATAGATGGTGAAAAGTTAGACAATACTGTCTAAAATGCAGCAAAGTTCTCATACGGCATGAGCCACTGTGGTAAATTCGGCCCATTCTTAGACTGCTTGGTCTAAGTGGTATAGTGTTTTAGTTAATCTGCCCCACAATGTTTTGCCCCCAGTATATGAAAGCATTAAAGTATTAAAACATAATAACAGAGTTCCAACGTATTGGGTAAATTATGGTCCCCATTGAAGATATTGTTTTTTGAAATCCTCATCACCATTAGGGTAACCAAAAGTCATAATCATTAATTTTTCCATATTTATTTCAGGAATTGGCCCAAATGCAGTGTCAGATCTCAGACACTCAAGTCGTTTTGTCCATGGACAATAACAGAGCTTTAGACCTTAATGGTATCATCTCAGAGGTCAAGGCTCAGTATGAGGATATTGCCAACAGAAGCCGACAAGAAGCTGAGACTTGGTACCAAACCAAGGTGAGTACTACATAGTACCAATACTAGACCTATATCTTATGTTATTTATAATGTAGTAGAATTGTTGTAAATTTTGAATAACATCAAACATTTTATCTAGCTGTACTAAAAACCTAATTCTGAAGGACATTTTGTCATCAGTAGATACATACTTATCTACAACTTACCCTGCATAGTCTATATGTATTTCTTTTAGCTATAATAAACCCATCCTTATTCTTTTTTTTCTGGCAGTATGAGGAGCTCCAAGTTTCTGCTGGAAGACACGGTGATGATCTGAGAAACACAAAGACCGAAATTGCAGAGCTAAACCGTGTGATTACCAGACTTCGTTCTGAAATCGACAACGTGAAAAAACAAGTAAGGGAAATAGCTGGAGGGATTGTAAATAAGTGTCAGGAATGAATATTATAATGTAACAAAGAGATTAGTACAGTGTCACATTGTCTCAGATTTTAACTTCTGCCAGGAAGTGTGGATTAAGGAATTTCAAAGCATGTCTATAAAATTGAAATGGAATATTTGTTGCCCCAGAAACCTAAAACTGAATTCAACACAAACCTTAAAAGGATGAAGGGAGCATAGAGCTTTTGGCAGTAGACTTCTGTCTTGTTTTAGAAACTAGTGATTTCATGTATGTACTGCAGCAAAATATTAATGATAGATTTATCTTATGAATAAAACAGTGCGCCAAGCTACAGAGCGCCATCGCTGAGGCTGAGGAACGAGGAGAGCTTGCAATGAAGGATGCCAAGCACAAGCTTACAGAGCTGGAAGATGCTCTACAGAAGGCCAAGCAAGACATGGCCGGCCAACTGAGAGATTACCAGGAGCTGATGAACGTCAAACTGGCTCTGGATATTGAGATCGCAACCTACAGGAAACTGCTGGAAGGAGAAGAGAACAGGTAATTGCATTTAAGTCCATAGCCATGTATTTCTAAACTGCTTCCAAGCTAACAGGTGATATGTCCTAGACCTGCAATTAATTTTTGAAATAAAAAAAAAATACTCAGTTTGTCTGAAAGCTTAAACCTTAGACAAATCCACTTTACAATCTACTGTACTTGTCTAATCTGCATTCTGTTGCTTCCCCGAAATTAAAATAAATCTCATTAACTACAAATCCTAAGAAATAGATGATACAATCTGAAGTCCTAGCATCCAAAGTTGCAGCCAAAATCTGAAAATTTACCACTTTCCTATTAACACAAGAAAGCCATACTAAGGCCATGGATGCTCAGTAAAGTATAGACTTTTCGACCTGGGGAAGTAGAGTTAGATATAGAAATCTAGTCAGCTTGAAAAATGCAAGTTCAGTAAAGTTTGGCATATGTATGTATAGTGGGCATACAAGATTTCGTGTAATAAATTAACTAAATTTCTATATTTTTTAATTAACAGGTTGACCGGAGAAGGTGTTGGTGCCGTAAACATCTGTAAGTTCATTTATTTAATTGAAACTTAAATATGTACTGTATTTTCTTATGAAGTATTTTATTATGTAAAATAATTCATTACATCTAACCATACAATTTATTTTTTTGGCAGCTGTTGTAAGCTCATCTTACGGTGGTAGCAGCGCAGCTGGTCATGGCTATGGAGGTGGATACGGCTCGGGTAGTGGAGCTGGTCAGGGCTATGGAATGGGAGGTGGATTCGGCTCAGGTAGCGGAGCTGGTCAAGGATATGGAATTGGAGGTGGATTCGGCTCAGGTAGCGGAAGCGCATATGGCGGAGGAAGTTTCTCTGCTAACAGTGGAAAAATGGCAAGCTTTGGCTCCGGAAGCGGCAGTGGCTCAAGTGTAAAAATTGTTTCAAAAACCTCCAGTAGTTCCCGAAGATATTAAACACCCTTAAAAATAATTCCCCATCACTTCTACTGCCACTCATGAATTCTGCCCTGTGGTCATGAAAATAAAATCCACTGTAAATTATTAGTGTTTAAATCGAGTAGGGCTCCTGTATTTTGGGTTGTTTCTTGTCCCATATATGACCGCTTGAAGCTCACTTGGCATTTTCAAGTTCTGTTCGGCATCAAAAATCCGAGTTCAAATTATTGTTCAACCATAAGGATTGCAACCCATAACACCATACAACCAGTAGAAAAAGATAACCATTGATGTGATAATTTCTAAGTTACTTCTCTTCCTTCTGCAAACCAAAAGTGCAATTCAGTTACTGCTTAACTTTGTTTAAAACTTCTACAATGTCTTATGTTATATACTCTGCAATAAACTGCAATTATTCTTACAACCTTGTGGTGTATTTTATCTTCTTTATGTTAAAATTTATTTTTAGAAAATACCCATTAGATTTATCTGTTTACTTCCTCTAAAATTCTACAGGTATAATTTGGGTGACAATGCACCCATGGGTAAACTAGATTTAACAGAGAAATAAGTGGGCAATGATCAGCTGCTTACATACGTAATACATTTTTAGACTATAACAGGAAGAAGTTTTTGCATGTGTTGTGCTAAGCTCACACATGTATATATATTATCTCAGGAAAGTGAGTACACCCCTCACATCTTGTAAATATTGTATTATATCTATTCATGGGACAACACTGACAATATGACACTTTGATACAATGCAAAGTAGTCAATGTACAGCTTGTATAACAGTGTAAATTTGGTGTGCCCTCAAAATAATTCAACACACAGCCATCAATGTCTAAACAGTTGGCAAGAAAAGTGAGTGCACCCCTAAGTGAAGATGGACAAATTGTGCCCAAAGTGTCAATATTTTGTGTAGCCAGCATTATTTTCCAGCACTGCCTTAACTCTCTTGGGCCACTGGATTCCTCTTCTACTCCTCCATGACAACATCACAGATGTTAGAGACCTCGTGCTCCTCCACCTTCCGATTGAGGATGCACCACAGATGCTCAATAGGGTTTAGGTCTGGAGACCTGCTTGGCCAGTCCAGCATCTTTACCCTCATTTTCTTTAGGAAGGCACTGATCATCTTGAAAGTGTGTTTGGGGTCATTAACATGTTGGAATACAGCCCTGTGTCCCAGTTTCCAAACGGAGAAGATCATGCTGTGCTTCAGTATGTCACAGTAAATGTTGGCATTCATGGTTCCCTCAATGAAATGTAGCTCCCTACGGCCAGCAGCACTTATGCAGCCCCAAACCATGACATGCCCACCACCATGCTTGACTGTAGGCAAGAAACACTTGTCCTTGTATTCATCACCTGGTTGCTGCCACAACTTGACACCATCTGAATCAAATAAGTTTATTTTGTCTCATCAGACCACAGGACATGGTTCCAGTAATCCATGTCCTTAGTCTGCTTGTCTTCAGCAACTGTTTGCAGACTATCTTGTAACATCATCTTTTGAAGAGGCTTCCTTTTTAAACGACAACCATGCAGACCAATTTGATGCAGTGTGCAGCGTATGGTCTGAACACTGATAGGCTGACCTGCCACCCCTTTAACCTTTGCAGCAATGCTGGAAGCATTCATACATATATTTTGAAAAGACAATATATGGCTATGATGCTGAGTGCATGCACTCAATTACTTTGGTCAACCATGACGAAGCCTGTTTTGAGTGAATCCTGTTTTATTAAACTGCTATATGGTCTTGTCCATGGTGCTGCAGCTCAGTTTCAGGGTGTTGCAATCTTCTTATGGCCTAGACCATCTTTATGTAGAGCAACATATTTTTCAGATCCTCAGAGAGTCCCTTGCCATGAGGTGCCATGCTGAACTTCCAGTAACAAGTATGAGAGAGTATGGAAGTGATAATATCAAATTTAACACACGTCATTTCACAACAGAGATCTAGTAACACTAACAAGTCACATGACACCATGAAGAGAAAATGGTAATTTGGGCACAATTTGTCCATTTTCCCTTAGGGGTGTACTCACTTTTGTTGCCAACAGTTTAGACATTGATGGCTGTGTGTTGAGTTATTTTGAGTGCACACAAATTTACACTGTTATAAAATCTGACCACCTTACCCGACAGCCTGGATGCTTTACTAAAGCATCCGGGCTGTCTGGTGACATCACCATGCCCGCAATGCATTGTGTGCATGGTGATTGACAATCACCATGGAGACCAGTATAAAGCAGCAATGCTGTGTACTGGTCTGCCTTGTAACAGGATCTGTAGATCGCTCATACAATTCCCCTCTGGGGAAAAGCAAAAAAAATTAAAAAAAGTAAAAAACAAGTTAATAAAAGTAAAACACAAATCCTAAAAATAAAATAAAAACACGTACACCACCCTTTTCCCCTTTACAAACGTCAATCGCCCCCAAAAAGATCAAAAATAAATAAGGTACCCATATTTGGTATCACCACGTGCGTAATGATCCACCCTATAAATAAGTCATGTTAATTAACCCATACGGTGAACACCGTAAAAAAAAACAGTCACAGAATTTTGATTTCTGTTCATCCTGCAGCACATAAAATGGAATAAAAAGTTATCAAAAACTCATGTAAACACCAAAGCGGTGTCAAGTAAAACGTCAGAAGATAGTGATGCATAAATATTGTTTTACACAGTAAAAACACTCTTTTAAAAAAAAAAGTACTTCCACATAAAAAACTATATAAATATGATATCGCCATAATCGTCTCGACCCAGGGAGTAAAACTAACTTGTCACATATACTGCACGGTGATCAATTTTAAAAATAAAAAAAACTCCTAGGATTGCAGTATTTTCTTCACCCTGCCTTCCAAAAAATAGATTTAAAAGCGATCAAAAAGCCTTGTCCCCCCAAAAATGATACCAAGAAAAACATTAAATCATCTCACAAAAAACAAGCCCCTACACAGCTCCGTAACCAGAAAAATAAAAAAAAGTTATGGCTCTCAGACTATGACAATGTAAAAATGTGTTTTCCTTTTTGAATAAAAGTGTTTTTATTGTGTAAAAGCAGTAAAACATAAAAAATACAAATTGGGTATCGTAATCGCATCGACCTGCTGAATAAAGTTAGGATGTCATTTATACCACATAGAAACCGCTGTAAAAAATAAAAATAAAAAACACTACCAGGATTACTGTATTTTGTTCAAATGCCTCACAAAAACCTTATTAAAAAGTGATCAAAGTATTATATGAACCCCTTAATGGTATCAATACAAACATCAACTCATCCCACAAAATGCAAGCCTATAATCAGCTCTTTATACAGAACAATAAAAAAGTTATGGCTGTCAGACTCTGCCGACATAAAAATAATTTTTTTTATAAATGCATTTCTATTATGTAAAAGTATTAAAACATTAAAAAAATGATATCATTGTAATAATGAAACTGCATTTTTTATCCGCCAATTTTCATGGTCCAATGCTAAAAAAAACTATGGAACACCTGTGCATCCAAAATACCCCTAGATGAGATCCATGAAGGCTTTTGAATACAAAATGAGGCAACTTCTGGAAGGTTTCACCTGTTCTACTACTTTGGAGGGCTTTGCCAATGTGACATGGCCCCACCAAAATTTGCATTCCAAAAGCGAAATAGTGCTTCCTCCCTTGTACGCCCTGCCAGGTGCACAAATAGCAGTTTACACCCATATATAGGGCATTGTTGAAATTAGAAGAAATTGCGGAACACAATTTGGGATGCTTTTTTCCCCAAGATTCCATGTAAAAATTAAACATTTTCAGCTAAAATTGCAGATTGTTGGAAAATATTATTTTTTTAACTTTCAAAGCAAAAAAATTGTGAAACACCTGTGGGGTGGATATATTCCTTAATGGATGTAGTTTCCAAAATAGGGTCTTTTTAGTGGTGTTTAATAAGTTTTAGCACCTTAGGGTGTCCGCAAATCTGAAATGGGGCCTAAATAAAATCGTAATAAAAATGAAACCCTAGAGTCCGGTAGGTGCTCCTCCTACTTTGAGACTTGTGATTGAGCCAAATAGCGCACTAGGGCGACATATGGGATTTCTCTGAAAATGGAATTGGGGGAATCAATAATAAGTTACATTTCCCAGGTGACATCTACCGTGTTCCAGTGAATAATGAATAAAAATTGAAAATCTGCAAAAAAAAAAAGTGAAAATTTGACATTTCACCTCCACATTGATTTAATTTCTGTGAAATACCTAAAGGGATAAAAAACTTCTTAAATGCTTTTTTAAATACTTTAAGAGGTTTAGTTTTTAAGATGAAGAAATTTATGGGAGTATCTAAAATACAGGCCCCCTCAAAGCCACGTTAGGACTGGACTGGTACCTAAAAAATATCTATTTTGCTAATTTTCTTGAAAAAGTGAAAAATGACTACTAAATTTCTAAGCCCCCTAATGTGGTAAAAATAAATAAATAAAAAATGATGCCAACCTATAGCAGACATATGGTAGATGCTAGTTACAAACTATTTTGAGTGGAATAATTATCTGTCTTACGTGCAGAGATTTTTTTGAAAATGGCAAATTTTTCTAAATTTTCAGGATATTTTGACATTTTTACAAATAAACAAGGATTGTATGGACCAAAATGTCTTACTAACTTAAAGCACAAAGGGGCAGATTTATTGATAGTGTCTAACTCTTAGACAACGTAAAGTTAGACGAGACAGTCTTACAATGCACCACATTTATCATAGTGTTGATAAATCTGGTGCAGGTTACTGTCTAGTCTAAGTTTGTACCACCTATGAGTTGGCTTACTTTTACATCAGAAACTGTGACAAAATTCGGGCACATTTTTGTCACGTTTAAGCCACACCCCATTCCCCCATAAAACACCTTTTTAGAAAGCCACGCACCGTTTATCGAATGAGGCGCGGAAAGGGGTTAATATTACTACCAGTAGAGGCACCTGTTCTACACTGTGAAGACCATATAAGTGAATACAATATAGTTATATCCACTGACTCATGGATGATGTCTTCTCTTTCTATTATCTTCTTCATCTGGCTCAGATCCCCATGAAGAAATGTTCCAGCCATGACTAGTTTTCATACTTGCCCAGGACTTACACCACTTCTATAGAAACCTCCAAATGATAACACTGACACCATGGTGCCATTCATATTAATGGTACTCTCTTTTTTGTGTCCCACACAATATAGGCGACTAAGACAAAACAGTAACAATGCCACTTTGGGCCTCACAAAGTTATTGTTAAGGTGCCAATATTTGCAAGCTATGCCATCCTGCAACGCTGCTGTGAGCTATAAACATGCTCATCGTGTAATGCCATTGTGTGATTGCAGTTTCTGTGCAGACCTACCAAGAGCATGCTCTACTGAATCCCTATTACAGAAAATAGACACTGAGAGAATTAAAATGATTCCTGTAACAGAACTGTCTAATACAACTGTTACCTAAAGGGGTATTTCCATCTCATTGATTAGGTTTAAACATGTAGGCAAAGGTGAATCACAATTATTACCAAATACATTGCTGTTCCATTTCTTCCTTCAGAGTTAGAGCAGCTGTTCACACAAGCTTCTCTAGTTACTGACTACCTCTCTTTGCCCTAGTAGTAGCCGGGATGGTAATTTCACTCTTTGCTGTGTCTTTTTTAGCAGGACCAAGCTTGCTTCTCAGTCAATGATCTTATCTATCTTGTGAGAAAAACTTTTACTGACCCAGGAAAAGCCTTGTGGCATCCTGTCAGGTCTGTAGAGCACATAGCCGTATATTTATATCAAAGGTAGCACTGAGCAGCTAACAGTGTGTCTTGGCAGCATTTCACTTTTTCTCTCCAACTTGAAGCTTTCTCTAATGGCAAATACAGCTCTGCCAGCTCACAGTTATAGCCAGATATCCTGCTTAAAACAGTGTATTGATAAAAACCCCCCACCCCCCCCACCCCAACACAAAACCAGTAATGCCCTTTTTTTTTTAAAAAAGGCTCAGCTAAAAAATTGGGAAAGCAAATAGAGCGGAGATCAGTCATGTCTAGCCCGTGCTTTGAATTTTGGAAGCCTGAAGCAGGGAAATGGGGGGAACGGAGCGTTTAAAGTAAAATTTTTCAAAGGGAAACCCCCCTTTAAAAGTTTTTCCCTTTTTTGCCCAAAAACCATCACTTGTTTTTATTTGGGGGTTTTTGTTTGTAATCAAAAAACTTAGGGCCACATGTATGAAAACTGACTAGGTCTAAAATTCGCTTTGTTGTCCATAGCTAGAGATGGCCGAATTTCTCAAAAATTCGATTCGGTCACTTCGCCGAATTTTCCGACAAAATTTGTTTCGGTCCGAATTATTGGGCCACAAAACCGTTTAAAAAAACGCTTTTCCAGGGCAAAAGAGCCTGCAGGGTGCGGGTAAAACCGTTTTTTGCCATGCTTAATATGCGAGGGAGCTTGGTTTGGTCTTCTTTACAATGTTGTGTTTTAGTAGGGACACGCACAGGGACTCCCGGGCCGTTTTTAAAAATGCTTCCCCTATAAAATTCCCCGGGGCCCACTTAAGAGGGAAAAAATGCCCAAAAAAAACTAAGCGGGAAAATGTAGCCTTTTAAATTTCATGCCAGCCCAAAAGCGGGAAAAAAACGCTGAGAAGCCTTTGAAAACTTTAGGGGACAAAAGTTTTGGGAAGGTTTGACGGCGGCAGCCACGCAGCTGGGGTTTTCCGACAGGGGGCACAATGATATTTAAGGGGGAAAAACAGGAGGAGGCCACAGAGGGGCACAATGATGGGGTGGAGGGCACACCCGAGCGGGTTTGAGGTCAGACAGGGAAAATTTGGACACAGTGTGGGGTTTCAGGGGGAAAAGCAGCCCCCGCAGCCCCATGAGGTCAAAAGGGGCACAATGACATTTGGAGGGGGGCAAAACAGGGTAGGTCACAGAGGGGAAACAAGGACAGGGATTTTTGGGGGGCACGGCAGCACCCAAGATGAGGTCAGACGTGGCACTTTTCTCTTTTGGGGAGGGGCAAAAACTGGGTAGGCCCAAAATTTGGCACAATGACAGAGAGTGGAGGGCAGGGAAAGCAGCAGCATGGGTCAGACAGGGAACAAGACCAGTGTGGGGTCAGGGGCAGCAGCCACAGCAGAGATGGGTTTCGGGGACAGGGCAAAAATGACATTTGGAGGTGGCAAAAAGGTGTAGGTCACAGAGGGCCCCTGACGGGAAGTGGGGGGCACGGCAGCAGAAGCATGAGGTCAAAACAGTGGAAAATTTACACAGTGTGGAGGTCTGGCAGCAGAAACGCAGCAGCATGGGTCAGACGTGGACAAGGGACATTTGGGGGGGGCCCAAAAACCAGGGGGGCCACAGAGTGGCAAAATGATGGGAAGGGAAAGGTCACGGGGGCCAAAAGCTTTTGGGAGGTCGGGGCCGGGGGACAAGGGAATTTGGAGGGGGGGAAAAAAACAGTACCCGGCCCAGGGGTGGAAAATTAAAACACAGTGTGGAGGTCACGATACCCGAAAGCATGGGGGGTCAGGGTGGCAAATTTCCCCTTCTGGAGGTTTGGCAAAAATTTGGAGTAGGCCACAGAGGGCCCCCAATGCCGAGGGGGAAAGGGGCCGGCAACCCAGCAGGGAATGGGGGGTAGAAGTGGCACCAATTACACAGTTTTGGGAGGTCAGGGGCGCCCCCACAGCGCAGCATGAGGTAGACATGGCAAAATAACTTTCCCTGGAGGGGGGAAAAAACAGGTGTGGGGCCACGGGTTTTGCACAATGACAGGAGTGGGGGGGGCAGGGGCAGCAGCAGCAGAGGTCAGCAGTGGCACAATGACACAGTGTGGAGGCCCAGGGGAAAGCGGGCCACGGGCAGCAGATAAAAGGTCAGCAGTGGCACAATGACTTTTGGGGGTAAAAAAAAAACAGGAGTAGGCCCCCAGGGGGGCACAATGATGAGAGTGGGGGTCCGGCGGCAGCAGCATGAGGTCGGGCAGGGGCCACAATAAAAATTCTGGAGGTGGCAAAACATAGCGGGCCCGCGGGGGGCCCCAATACCCTTTTTTGTGGAGGTCACGGGAGCGCAAATGAGGTAAAGGCATTTGGCCCCCAAATTCACATTCTGGAGGTGGAAAAAAAATTTGGAGTGGGCCCCCAGAGGGTCACAAGGGACGGAGTGGGGGGGCAGGGCCAGCGCAAAATGGGTTTCAGAAAAGGGGCCCCAATGACCGTGGGGAAAGGTTTCACGGCAGCGCCACAGCAGCAGCATTGAGGCCCAGCAGGGCAAAATTCATATTCTGGGGGTGGCAAAACAGGAGGGGGGACAGAGTGGCAAAATTTGACAGAGGTGGGGGGGGGTCACGGCGGGCAGCAGCATGAGGTCAGGCAGTGGAAAACAATGACATTCTGGAGGGTGGCAAAAAAAGGAGTGGCCACAGACGGGAAACAAGACAGAGATTTGGGGGTGACGGGCCGCAGGGGGAACAGGAGGTCGGGGAGTGGCACAGAAAAACAGTGGGGGATGTCACAGCACCAGCAACCCAGAAGCGGGAGGTCTTTAGAGTGGCAAAAGGGACGGGAGTTTTGGGTGGGGGGCCCTTTCCCAGCCCGGGAAAAGATGGGGTAGGCGGGGATGGGGAAACTGCCCAGCAAAATTGTGGGGCACAGGGGGGGTGGGGGGCATCAGATATTGGCTGGGCAGGTATTTTGGAACCCAAAGGGACTGACCCCTAAGGTTTGGGTTTTGTTGGGAAAATCCTGGCCGATCCATTGCCTGATTCTTTTTGGGGAAAAAGGGGTCATTTGTTCCCCCATTTCCGGGGGAAAAGAGGGTTTCCTTGGGGTTAACGTTTCCCCCCGCCGCATTTGGGAACCCCGCTCTAAAGCCCCCACTACTGGCGGGCAGGACGTTTTCCCCACTGAAAAATCGGCAAGTTGCGGCCACACATCCAGTTTGATGCCCAGTATTTCCAGGGATCTTTAACTGGGGTGGCGAGTGCTGCCCTTTAGTAGGCCCCCCCTGTTGGTTGGGGAAATGCCCCAAGGTCCTGCTGCTGCTGCTGGCGATTACCCTCCCCCACGAGGCGGGTGAAAAGGAAAGTTTGTTCATCAGTGATCCGGGGATTAGGTTGTGCGGATGGAGTTTGGGTATGCCCCTCCCCCCCCCCCCCCAACCTTTCCCCCCAGCACCCGGGGCCCAGTAGTCCCGGGGAGGGGCTAAAGGAACCCCCCGGCGGGCCCTGTCGGAGGGGGGGACGTTGCCGATTAGGCAGGGGCCCAACGGGGACTAGGGGAGGATTTCCCTATAGTTTTTAAAGGGTTTGCCCTCCTTCAATAGCGGGGAAAAAGGCCCCCTTTTTGGACTGGAAGCGGGGGGTTCCAATTTTAGGGTGGGAGCCAGAAGTCTCCCTGCCGGATACGGGACTATTCGGCTGTCACTAGCCAGGCAAATCGGCATGCTGCGGGTAATTTTCACAGTGACTCCGAGGGGCTCCCGGCCTCCATCTACACTGTATACTGCCAGGGTGTTGCGGGTCATCTGCCTCGTTTTCCCCCATCTCCATCTACCTCCCCCAGCTGCCCCCTGCTCCTTTCTTGTCACTTGGGTAGAAAATCCAAATCATTTCCCCCAAGGGCAATTTCTTCTGTTCCCCAATTTTCCTCCTCCTTTCCCCCATTTCAGTCCTCAGCGGACTCTTTGGCCGCGAGATGTAGTTTGCCACATCTTTCCGTCCTTGCCCAGGGCAGATTTTTCCGGGATCTTTTGGGGCATGAAGGGAGGGGGGAATGCCCTTACATTTCCCCTAGGGCCTGGCGATGAAAAAATAAGTGGCCCCCTCGAATGGCCCCAACAAAAGGCAGGTGTTTAGGGATGAAACTGCCAAATTTTGACATCAAAGTTCACAGGGGGGGTACTCCCGTCTGCCTGGATCATCAAAAAATTTGTTAAAGGCCTTTCTCTGTTCAAACATCGGTCCAACATGTGCGGGTGGGGAAATTTCCAAAGGGGGGAAAAAATGCATATCAGAGTGTGTTGGGGGAGGCCTTTTTGCCGCTGCAACTCGAGGGGGTGTTTTCCCGGCTTTGACGAATGGAAAAAAGTGCATGCACGTTTTCCCGGCCATTTTTAGAATCTTTGAAGATCTTGGGGAAAAATTTAGGAAAACCTTTTTTACAACCAGATTGAACAGGGGCCCCCCTGCAGGGCGCCCCTGGCCAAACCCTCCCCGGTGCAGGGGGACTCCATTGTCCGTCCCCCCCCCCTGGGTTCCCATTTTTCAAGGGGGCAGGAGAAAAAAACCACACATCCCACTTGTTGCTGAGACGGGAAACAAATTCCTTTCCCTGTGTGACTTCATTCGCCGAGGCAAGGGCCCGGGGGTAGAACTGGGGTGCCCCGCTTTTTCCCCCAACATTTGGTATGATGGGCAAAGTACTTGTGGAGGGTGAGATGGTGGTGGTGGTGGAGGGTGGGACATTAGCGGGGGGAGCCGCAGTTTGACAACGTGGAGGGGAAAACGGTGTCTCCGGGCCAAAATTTGGGTTTGGTTTCCTGGGCCGGAAGCCCCATTCACCCCGTGGGCCGTAAAGGACATGTATGGCCCCTGACCGTAGTTTCAGCTCCAGACGTCCGCGCTCCTGCCCTTGGCAAACCCGATAAGCCAAGGACTGCCCACTTTTGTTTACATATTTATGAAGTGCGGGTACTGCCGTTTTGGAAAAAAAATTACGGCTTGGAACTCTCCTTTCGGACGGCAAACCCATTAGTTTCTAAATGGTGCGAGTCCCCCATTTGGAAAGGGGGGCTGCGTCCCCAACAACTTGGGGACAGGATTTACGGTCAGTGCTGCACTTGGGAGGGTTTGGATGATACTTTGTCTTTTTGCAATCCCCCTTGTGAACGACTGGGGGCCCCATGAGTAGCGGGAGCAGGAGCATCTGGCCCGGGGGTTTTGTCAAAGAGAAAGCCCCCTTTTGCAGAGGTGGTGGGCCTTGACTGGCTGCAATGGTATGGTGCATGGCCGCTGTGCTGCTGCGGCGGCAGGAGGGCCCACACATCTGAGCCCGTTTCCCCCAGGCCCCCAGTTGGTGACGTGCATGTGTTGACGCAGGGCCGTGGTCCCAATGTTGTCCCTGGCCCGCTTCATTTCTGCCACGATTTTACTTTCCCCATATTGGCTCCTCAGGGGTCTTAGAAAAGAAACTCCCCACCCCGCCGATAGTGTTTTTCCCGCCAACGCTCCCATGAGTGATTACCCCCCGTTTGCCTCGCTGAGCCCTGTGCTGCTATTTCTTGGACCTGCGAAGCGGGTTTTCTACCCGTGGCGCTTGGCCCCCGCCCTCGCACTGCTGTATCCTTTGACTCACGGCCCCAAAACCCCACATGCTGGCTGCGCCGTGCCTGAGGTGCAAGCTGACCCCCCTTTCCCCTGCGATGATGAAGCCCTTCTTACCCGGCCCCCAAAGTGCGGTCGGCTACATCACATCTATTTGTTTTTTACCTCACTGCTGCCCTCACCCCGGTCGGGGTATGCCGAGGGACCCCTACAAATGCCCCCATGCCACCCCCACATCTATACTTTGCCGCCTACTGCAAAAAGAGGGGATTTTGGCCCATTTTTTCGCTGCCAAGTAGCTGCTGACTGCCCCCCTCAAATTGTTCATCCTCCTATTTGGGCGCTGGCCCGCCCACATAGTAGATCTCTGGCTGAGGGAACCGGATGGGACAGGGGGGCTGGGACAGGGAGGGCCTGCCCGTTTCCCAGGCCATGCCAACTTAGGGTTGTGTCTGACGTTCCACCGCCCTTTTGGGGGGGTTGTCAGATGTCATCTGGGAGGAGTGGTGACTAGTCAACCCAAACAAAAACCTTGGGGTTTTGAACCCAAAAACGGCCGCTAGATGCAGCGGCAATTTGGCCTCCCGAGTGACCCCTGCTGCGACGTCCCCTTTCTGTGCTGCGACCTGGGCCCGTTCCGGAATATTTGGCCCCTGCCACTCGCAGGTGCAGAGCCTGCCCCCTCTTGTTGCATACTGTTTGTTCTAAAATGTAAAACACTGTTTATGAAGAATCTGTTTTATGAAAAAATTTCACTCTGTATTTGACTCCAAATGAACCCGTAACAAGCTTGGGTAACCCTGGGATATAAATTTCGCTCCCCAAATGGCCAGGAAAAATTGCTTGTATGTGCGTTTAAAAACTTGGCATTTTATGAATGAAAGGCTTAATTAACCTTGGGTATGAATTATGCTAAAAATTTCTTCTGGGCGGTGAAAAAGAAAAATTTCTTTTACTGAGTGCAATGCAGAAAAAAACTTAGTTAACCCTTGGATGTAAATTCGCCAAAGGAAATGAGCCACCCAAAAAAAATAGCTTGTGATGTTACCAATGGCGTGTTTTTTACGTACACAACAAGAGATAAAATTGTAATTAAGTTTGCTTGTGAAATTGGCTACGGAAAAATTTATATATTTTTTGGGGGTGAAAATGCGGTTTCTTGGAGTCACCAAACTGAAAACAAATTAATTAACCCCGGGTTTAAAAGCGCCAAAGAATTGAGCCCCCCACCCAAATACTAGCTTTGTAGGTGTTACAATGCCCTGTTTTTTGCTACCAACAAAAGATAAAAATTTTAATTTAAAATTTGCTTGTGAATTTTCGTACAGGAAAAATGTATATATTTTGGGGTAAAATGACGGTTTCTTGGAGTCCCACAGCTGAAAAAAAACGCTTAATTAACCCCCGGATGTAAATTGCGCCAAAGATTGAGCCACCCCAAACTATAGCTTTGAGCGTGTTACAATGTGGTTTTTTACGCTACACAAAAAGAAAAAAAAATTGAAATTTAAACCTTTTTCTTGTGAATTAGGCTACAGGAAAAAGTCATTTTTGGGCGGTGAAAAAGAGGTTTCTTGGAGTCCCCACGTGAAAAAAAAGCTTTTTAACCCTTGGAAAAATTGCGCCAAAAAATTGAGCAGCAAAAATGAAGTGGTTTTGTATTGTAAAACGCTTTTTCTTAAAAAATGCAAAGGAACTGGCATAGATCCCCCTTGGTTTTTTCAATGTGCTGTGGCAGATAGCTTAAAAATGTATATGAGCTGCATTGAACGCAGTGTCGGACGGGGGGGTCGGGGGCCCACGGGGATTTGATTTGGGGGGCCCCCTACTGACATGAAAATATTACGGCCCTCTCGGACAAAATCGCCCCCATTTTTCCCCACTAATACGTGTGCGAAAACAGAACTGTTTGTGTATTTAAAAATAGAAAGAGAGAAACACATTGTCACAGTTAACAATCATAGGCCCCCCCTTGGACCATTTTGTAGCCAGGGCCCCCCTTTTAGTCAGGGCCCCCTTGTAGCCGGGCCCCCTTGTACCCAGGGACCCCTTGTAGCCGGGGCCTCCCCTTGTAGCCAGGGCCCCCCCCCTTTGTGGGCCCCCTTGTGCCAGGGACCCCTTTTTTGTCACCCCCCCCCCCTTGTGCCAGGGCCCCTTGTAGCCAGGGCCCCCTTTAGTCGGGCCCCCTTGTACCTGGCCCCTTTTTCCCAGGGACCCCTTGTAGCCAGGACCACCTTTGTAGGGCCCCCCTTTAGTCAGGGCCCCCTTTAGTCGGGCCCCCCTTTGGTAACCAGGGACCCCCTTTGCCAGGGCCCCCTTTGTCCCAGGGACCCCCCTTGTAGCCAGGGACCCCCTTGTCCCGGGGGACCCTTTTATAGCCGGGACCCCATTGTAGTCGGGGGCCCCCCTTGTAGCCGGGACCACTTGTAGTGGGGGCCCCCCCTTTATACCCAAGGCCCCCCCTTTACCCGGGCCCATTTGTAGTCGGGGCCCCCCCCTTTAAGCCAGGGCCCCCCCTTGTAGTCAGGGCTCCCTTGTGGGGACCCTTTAGTCGGGGCCCCCTTGTGCCGGGCCCCCCCTTGTAGCCGGCCCCCCCTTGGGCCCCAGGGCCCACCTTTGTCAGGGCCCCCCCTTGTACCCGGGGGCCCCCTTGTCCCGGGACCCCCCTTGTACCCGGGACCCCCTTTAGTCGGGGCCCCCCCTTGTACCCGGGGACCCCTTGTACCCAGGGCCCCCTTTTTGTCAGGGCCCCCTTGTACCCGGGGCCACCTTTAGTCCCCCCCCCCCCCTTTAGCCAGGGCCCCCTTGACCCGGGACCCTTGTCCAGGGCCCCCCTTTAGCAGGGCCCCCCTTGTAGCCGGGACCCCCTTATCGGGCCCCCCCTTGTACCCCAGGGCCCCCTTGTAGCCAGGGACCCCCTTTAGTCAGGGCCCCCCTTGTGCCCGGGGCCCCCCTTGTACCCGGGGGCCCCCCCTTTTGCCAGGGCCCCTTGTAGCCAGGGCCCCCCTTTAGTCGGGCCCCCTTGTACCAGGGACCCCCTTTAGCGGGGGCCCCCCCTTGTGTCAGGGCCCCCCCTTGTGCCAGGGCCCCCTTTAGCCGGGGGACCCCCTTGTCCCGGGACCCCTTTGTCGGGCCCCCCTTTTAGAAAGGGGCCCCCTTTGTAGCCGGGGCCCCTCCCCCCCTTGTAGCCAGCCCCCCCCCCCCTTGTAGCCGGGCCCCCCTGTCCCAGGGCCCCCCGGTTTTAAAAAAAAAAACGCCACCCCATTCCTGGTGGGCTCCTGCCCCGGCCCCCGGCCCCTTTCTGCCGCCCGTAGCGGCGCGGTAAAGTGGTCACCGCGCCGCCTAATCCCCGTAGGGCCTAGCGCCTTCAGCCTCCCGGGGAGATGTGCACCCGGGAGGGGGGAATCAGTCCCAAAACTCCTGGGCGGTCTCGGGCCCCGGGAGGGGGTCCCGGGGTCCAGTGACCAGGTGCGCGGCCGGGCCCCGGGGGGCGACGGCACTGCCTTCGGGGCCAAAAGCGGCTCGGGGGGGCCCCCCGGGGGGGCCCAGTCCGAGCCTGAGGCGCACACTGGACTTAAATCCAAAACCCAAAAAAATCAGAAATGAACATTAAGAGAAGCAGTCTTGAGACAAATGAGCACCCCCCAAAAATTTTCCCGTATAAAAATCGTTCTTCGTAAAGACTATAGCCGCGGCAGCACCCTTTCCCCGATCGACAGTGAGAGCAGCTGGTGCCCCAGCGTCGCGCCCGGACTTTATAGTGCGATGGGCGCACAGAATCCCGCCCGGGCTTGATTGGTCATCTTGCACATGTAGCAGGCATGCCCCCTCCCAGAGTTCTTTGCCCATGTAACGCCATGTGCTGCAGCCTTTTACAAACAAAGCACCTTCATTCACCCGAAGTACCCAAAGTTCGACTTTGTTTTAGAACGAAGTTTTCCTGAAATTCTTAACGAATTCCACTTCGTTAGAATCAATTCGCCCATCTCTATCCATAGCAACCAATCAGAGCGCCCCTTTAATTTTTTACAGAGCACTATATGAAATGAAAGGGACACTGTAATTGGTTGCTATGGGCAGCAAAGTGAGTTTTAGACCTAGGCAGTTTTCATACATGTGGCCCTTAGTGTACATCAACTGACTAAAGCCATTGCAGGGTCTGCATTCAAAGGAATGTACATCTGCCAATCTTCTACCTTAATTGTAAATACTGTAACCCCCGCTCATAAGCATTAACCTGTCTTCACTGAAAATAATAAAACATACATATCCATTTGACCCTTCTTAAACATTGAGAATTCAAAACTATTGCAGCTGATTTCCAAAGAACATCCATGGTGCACAAACAGTGTATACTGTCCTGTATTTAATCAATTTAGAAAGCTGCAGGCTGTTATCAGGGATGTATCTATAGGGAGTTCAGAAGTTGTGGTCACAACCAGACCCTGAAGCTTTAGGGAGCCCAGATGTTTTCTGTACCATATGAGAAGACCATAACTAGACATGAGAAGTGATAATTTGGGCAGTTACAGATTTTGCATTGAGGCTGAGAAGCTTAACCTGACCGGGCCGTTTACCCCCCTTCCTGATCAGGCACATTTTCCTTTTCTGTCCAAACCAGAAACAAGATTCAAGACGGCACCGACTCAAGACTCACAGCTCTCCCAGCTCATCAATAACGGGTAATATCCCCTTAGAAATTTAAGAAAACGGTGGCGCTCAGCTCCAATAGGGAAAGTCCATTCAATTATTCATTTAAAGAACAAAATAGCAGCACTCACCAAAATTTCCATACAATAACAGAAAGAAAAGAAGTTTGGTGAGCGCCACTATTTTGTTCTTCCAGTAAACACATTTTCCTTATCTGTAGTATGAAGGCTATAATGCTAGCACTCGGTTATTGTACAAATTTCTTCTGCTTTTTTTCCGTGATAGCCTTCCTCTGGATCAACATTATTGGAAAATAGGCTGAACTTGATGGATGTCTGACTTTTTTTGGCCTTACAAACTATGTAACAATGATGTGTTAGGCTCTATTTTTATGTAATTTTTACATTAGTTTTTTTTATATATACACTACTCACAAAAAGTTCTGGATATTTGGCTTTTGGTTAAAATTTCAGGATGAACATAAGATCTCTTTTTTTTTTTAAATGCACTAAATGAGCCCATCTCTCCCCTTTAGATGCACATGTCCAACTGTTCAGTGTTTTAGTACTTTTTGCTCAACTCAATGGTCTATAACAAGGAGCTTAAAGGCAAAATGCACAATAGATGTTTGATCCCTGAATTACCCAATAAAGTTAGGTGATCAATTTGAATTGGGATTTAAACAGTTCTCCTCATCATGCTGTTCACATTTTGGCATCATGAGACCAAGACAACACCTTACAATTGATCACCAGTAGCTTGCCATTGTGAGGCTTCAAGCAGGAAGCTCTGAGACGGAAGTAGCCACTGAGCTTAGAGAGTCATCAGCAGGTCAGGTTGTAACAGAGATACATAGAAGCTGGAAGAGACACAGAAAGGCAAAGAAGTGGATGTCCTTTGGCTCCATGACACACAGTGATGACCGCTTCATTGTAAACAATGCCCTGCAGAACCGGATAATGAATGCCACACAACCCCAGGCATGTCAGACCATTTGTAACTGATTACATCAATGTGGTCTGTGTGCTAGATGGCCAGCAAGGGTACCTGACCGGTACCCAACCTGGCTGATGCATAGCGCTCTTTTTGACATCTCCAGTATCGTTGTCAGTTATCATTTCTGCTCAGAGTGAATTGACTTTCCTCACTGAACAGCACTTAGGGCCACTGGTCCCTTGCCCAGCATAGATGCTCCCTGGCCCATGATACCTTTGCCTGGTGGTGTATTCAGATCATCCACCACGCAGACCATTCTGATGTAAACAGTTACATATGGTCTGACATGACACTTGGTTGCCTCTCAGCTCGGTCATCAGGTCATCAGTGTGTGATGGAGCCAAAACATGTCTCTGCCTCTCTGTAACTCTTCTAGTCTCTCTGTGTCTCTGATATAACCTGCTGATAGCACTTTGTGACACTTCTAAGCTCCGTGGCCTCACAATGGCAGGGTACTGTTGATCAATTGTTAGGTGTTGTCTTGGTCTAAGGATGTCAAAATGTGAACAACATGACAAGGAGGACTGTTTACATCCCAATTCAAATCGATCCCCTAAATTTGTTTAGTGATTCAGGGATCAAATTTTGCCATTAAGCTCCTTGTTAGAGATGATCAAGTTGTGCAAAAAGGACTGAAACATTGAACAGTTGGACATGTGCATCTGAAGTTTTGTAATTGTGACACTGTTCCATCACTAAAAAAAA